>JAUZSU010091828.1:0-20034 GCA_034780255.1 Parotocinclus maculicauda
CAAAGTTCGTAAGCAACAGTAGTTCTTGTTTGTACGTTCGCTATACGTGTAAATCGCACAATAAAGGTTTAATAAACTTTTAATATGTTACATAGCACGTCCCGTCTTGTAACATAGGACATTTGTTTAATCGGACCAGCCGGTTATAAGGATCAAAACGATCGCGTCCCGACGTGGTCTGAATAACCGGAATCGACTGTATCCCCAAATATTATGAGCAGTGTAGTTTGGTGTTGGTTTGTCAAATGGTATTTCATAACAAGGGCAAATTTCTTTTTTATCAACAATTTTCACTTTAAGAATGCATAACATAGTACTGTGCAAAAGTATATGACCACCAGTAAATTAAATAATATTTGTTTTGGAAGTGGTATAATAACCATATATAATTATACCTCTATAATTATAGTCTCCTCATTAGAATACAGACAGAACTTATATAGGCTACAGTGGCAGGTATTTAGTGTGACCTTCCCTTACACATGACCAATAGCAGAATTTGTCTGTTCTACAGTCTGAAGCAGCTTAATCTCAAATTATCCTTTTGGAAGAGTGGTAGCCAAAAATAATGTGTGTTTTTCAGAAGGTGAAAAGCCAGGATATGTTAAAGCTCACGAAGACTGGAATGACTCAGTAGAAGCAGAGTATAATGAACTGATGAATCCAAGTCAACGACAAAACGATATATATGGTCATAATAGAATTATATACAATTATAATATAGAATTACAGTTCTGTCTCTTTTGCTTGGAGAGATTTAAAAAAAACAAAACTGTTTTTGCATCTAATAGAACAACTTTCTTTAACTTGTTGTTTTTCTGATGTTCTTGTTTAATTCTTGATATCCAATATTTCGCTTCATATTTATTTTTAAATATCCCCCAATTTTAGTGTAGTATTTAATTATGGTATTCATTTAATTATGAATTCATTTATATGGTATTCATTTAATTATGAGCACCATTCTGATTCTCTCTCCTTCTGTCTCGTGCCGATTCACCCAAGTGTCAGTATCCATGGTTCGGATAGGAGACATCACACGGCATGTATGTATATCTATGAAGCATTGCACCTACATTCTCTCAACGACTAACAGCAAAGCATGGATTTGTGCCTGGAAGAACTATGGCGCTTACATCTGGAGAGAGAACTGAGTAAGACTGAGGAGGCTTTTCCAGAGACACTGGTAAGCAGAAGTGACCGGTTCTCAAACGTCCATTCTGTAACATAGGGATGCACTGCAAGAGAGAACAAAGGCTTGTTACAACTTAACATCAGCAATTTATCACAGACGTGTTGAAGGCCACCACGAATATGGATGTGTACCGTGTATCCAACTGGTGTCTCCAGAGGAGTGTTCTGCTTCTGTTGGCAACTGACGTGGTAGAAGGTGAAGAGGATGTGATGATGGTCATTCAGTGAAGCAGGCAGCTTTACTTTAATCTCATCATGGAAATCAGGGGAGCTGGAAAAGTACAGTTAAGTTAGGAAATCCATTTTTTTTCATATTTTGGTATTAATGAAGCTAACTCTGTGTCCTGGATTCCCTTGTTCTGCTTCACTTGTACTTTGCGTTAGTTCGCCAGATCATACAGGTATGCACAATAAAGTACTGGCATACACCGAATACATGTCTGGTTGATGAGTTTAGAGAGTTTTTGTGCTAGTTACCAGTGATAATGTATTTGACGTTCCTCTACTCATGTGTAACAAGCTGTGAATGATGTTAATGTTTGCCTGTCCTACTGTAAATAGTACTCCTTTGTTTATACACCTACTACTTCTATATTCTTTCTCTCTCTGATCTTTTGTGTATTTGGTAATACTAATAATGTCTAACAATGTATACTGCTCACAAAAGGGTTTTTTTGTATTTTGGCTTCCATTTAACAACAGTCAGGTCCATCATACAATCATAATACACAGGGTCATGACAGTACATTTTAGAATGCCATAAATTGCAAAAAGGTTTAGTATGTGAATTAGTTTGAACTTTCACTCGTGTTTTTAGTGGCATCTCTGACACATTTACGTATCATTTTCAGAGCTTTCTTCTAAAACTTTCATTGTATTTATATTATAGTAGCATAAAAATCCTATTTGACTATGTTAATGTCCAATCAACATCAATTTTCTGTCAACATCCTGCGTCACAGTACGTAATGCAGTTGATACATGGTGCATACCAGTACATATATAAATAACCAAATCTGTTTTAAGAGCTATATTTTTGTCATTGGTAATGGACATTTTAGTAATGTCAGACTGTGCCAAAGAGCAGACATGAACACAACCATAAAAAACACAATGAAAATGCACAACATATTCCGGTTTTCATCTCACTGTGTTCAACATTTATGATATAGACAAGCCTGATATTAAAAAAGCTACAGTGTATAAAGCATCTTAGGTGATATGGCGGTTATTTTAACAAACCATTACTACAGAATAATACACTGACAAGTACACTGGGGCCAAATATTGTAGTTTCTAGTGGCCAAAAAAATTTAATTCAGGTAACAAATTCATAAAAATGCTACAAATTAATATTTTGAGGCCTCAATACACTACCTTTACTCATGGCTTCAATTTAATTATCTTGTGGCCTTCAATTATTATTCTGTTAATTCAAAGTAATTATCATGAGTATTTAATATATTATATGACATGAATGTGGCCTGAAGATATATTTTGTGTCTTGAATACATTAATATTAGTGCATTATACGTTCTTGTGGCTGCAATGTACTATCAAACAATCTTACCGGCAACAACATACGGGGTATTTCATTCCCCTAACCAGCTATCTGAAACACTAAACTGCGAAGAAGATTACGAGCAGAATATAATGGAGGTAGAGGTTTTCTGAACACTTCCTTATCTCTGTTGACAACCGCAACCATTAAATTTATGCTTATTTAAGAAGGTTAGGGTTATTTATTCTATATATTGTAGAATTTAATTTAAGGATCCTGCCCTTTACAGAGGTGAAGCCCTGCTCAAGCTGCAGAAAAGAGGCAGGAAAAGGACTAGTCCAAGTCCTCTGTACCACGGCGAGTTGCTCACATCATAAGAGATGCTGGGATTTAGAACAGAAAAAGCAGGTAGGGATTTCTCCAAAGGAATAATAAAAATATGCACATTTTTCGAAAAAAGCCTAACAAATCCAAATTCATTCAGGTACCAGAGCTTAATTGTAACACAAAAAAAAATTATAGATTAAAAAAGTATTATAATTTTCTTTTCTCTGATGTACTTACCGGTTATGGTAGACTACAGCAGTGTAGGCCTCTCTTGTAAACTCTGCACAGCTGGATTTACCGAATATGACCTTTAAAAAAACAAGCATAAATGTCTTAAGTACATTCAGTAAAAAAGAAGGTACTTATTTTGACCCCTGCTTAATCTTGGAATTCATTGGGTGTAGCTAACAGCACTCCTTAGATGGGATGTCAGTAAACTGCAGGGCTACAAATCTGCTACCACCCGACCTTTAAATAAACAAGCCTAGCTCACCGTTCTCAGCTGTTTTAAAACGCTTACTTTCAAATAACATTGGTTTCCTGACGCATACTTTGATTATAGCAAAACTTTATAGGAATAGAAAATGCGTTATTTCAGTAAATATACGTTTGTCAGATATGACTGTCATTTCTAAGCCTCTATATGCTTCTTGAATAAATAAAAAAAAGATGCAACAGGGGAAAGGAGGGAGTATATTTGTTTATTGATTAACACTGTTCTTTCTGTAGCTGTAATCATACTTTCATTATTACTACTATTTTGACTGTATTCATAGAAATTTCATCCTCTGAAAAACAAGTATTTGATAAACTGCTGACTTTGCAGCTTTTCCCACCTACAAAGAATAGAAAGGTCTGTAGATGGTAGCGTAGTGTAGCCACACTTCTGGTACATTTTTTTTAATCCATAAAATCACATTGTATAATTTTTAAATAATTAATTTGCATTTTGTTGCATGAAATAAGTATTTCATGCAATAAAAATAAATTTGATATTTGGTACAGAAACTTTTGTGTGCAATTACAGAGGTTCTTGAGCAAGTTTTGCAGACACTGCAGCAGTGATTTAGGCCCATACAGAACTTCTCCAGATCTTTCAGGTTTCGGGGCTGTCACTTGGCAACATTGAATTTCAGCTCCCTTCGATGTTTAATTGGGTTTGGGTCTGGAGACTGGCTCTTCCTGAGGGAAGGAGGTTTTTGGCTAAAATCTCACGATAAATGACCCTATCCATCCTCCGTTCAAAATGGCGTCATTCTGTGCCCTTTGCAAAAAAGCACCCCCAAAGTATGTTTCCACCCCCATGCTTCACAGTTGGGATGGTGTTCTTAACCAGCTTCTTCCTTCAAACACGGTGAGTGGAGTTCATACCGAAAACCTCTGTTTGGGTCTTATCTGACCACATGACCTGGATCATCCAGACGGTCATTGGAAAACTTCAAACGGGGCCTGGACATTTGCTGGCATGAGCAGGAGGACCTTGTGTGACCTGCAGGATTTTAATCCATAACAGCGTAGGGTGTTACTAATGATCATCTTTGAGACTGTGGTCCCAGCTCTCTTCAGGTCATTGACCAGGTCCTCCTATGTAGTTCAACAGAGTCATTCTTAACCCACGAGGTGAGATCTTGTAGAGAGCCCCAAACCGAGGAAGACAGGGTCATCTTTTGTTTCTTCCATTTTCTAATGATTGCACCAAAAGTTGGCACCCTTCTCATCCAGCTGCTTGCCTATTGTCCTGTAGTACATCCCAATCTATTGCAGTTCTACAATTTTGTCCCTGGTGTCCTTAGACAGCTCTTTGGTAACGAGTTTAAACGGGTGCAATTAATACAAATAATGAGTGCAGAATAAGAGGCTACAGAGTACCTATGACAAAAATTAAAGACCTCTCAATTCTTTGTAGCTGGGACAACTTTTCCCCACTGTATATATTTTGCTGCTTTTAACAAACAAAGTCCAGAATTCAAAACCAAGTCCTCGGGAGACTGTAACTTTTACCATTACATTTTTTTTTACCATTTATAACCATTTCTCAATTAATAAACAAACAGAAAATAAATGAAACAATGATATTACATTTGTTTCTTAGCTGCTACCCTTCGAAAGAGACCATTCCTGATCAAGCTTTTTTCCAAATGTAAATTAGTCACCTTGGCATCTCAATGAAGTCATTGCTCATATAATTTTATTTTGTAGTTTTAATATTTCATACAAACTTATTTGTATGCATTGTCACTTACAGGCATGGCATTGCTGGGGTCTTCTCCATTCATAAACTGCACTTTCACTGTGATGTTGCGAGCAGAACCTTGTCGGTTGGCAAAATTGAGACTCTGTGGGTTTACATACAACAGGTTCCTAACAGGCACATGGAAAAAAAAGAGAAAATGAAACCAAATGTCACAAAACAGTGTGTTAACATAGAGAGAAATCTGTATGCTACTGTAATTATTCTGCTGGTAAATAATTAGCACTTACAGTTTTACGCATTACATACCGCTATCATCATCATCCAAATGTACTTTAGAAGAACCACACGATCATCTCACAAGTTTTTGGCATTTTTGGCCACATCTATCCAATGCTTGACATGCACAGTATTGTCATTTTATGAAATTGCACATAATTTGAACTGGACGTTTACCCCACACACCAAATATAACAGTTACCAATGCAATCTGGGATAATGTAGTGTACCGGTATTGACTAAATAGTGTTTCCCCAGACAAAGATTAATTTTAACATCAACACTGATCACCACTTACTAATTTGATTTTATGCTATTTACAATGGGTAAAATCATTTCATGTTGAGCAGTGATTCAGTCACTATTACCCCATATGCTCTCTCACACAGTCAGACACATTTTAGGGTATCTTTATTGTGACAGTGTTATGCATTTCCTGTTATATGTAGGTATTCGAGAGGGTAGCTTTTGTAATAGAGTTTTTGGATTTCGTTTTCATAAAAACAGAGGAGCAGAGGGTGAAAGTGGGACTGTGGTAGCCTAGTGGTTAAGGCACTGGACTCTAGACCAGAAGGTCCAGGGTTAAAATCCCACCTCTGTCAAGCTGCCACGGCTGGGTCCTTGAGCAAGACCTTTAACCCACAATTGCTTGGATTGTAATACTGTATCAATTGTAAGTCGCTCTGGATAAGGGCATCTGCTAAATGCTGTAAATGTAAAGTGATACCAACCACCAAATGCCTCAAAATAGGATCTGTGGTTTTGCAATCTGTAAGAGAGTAGGACACAGGCATGCTCGAGTGTGTGTATCGGGGTATCATTCCACAAACACCACAATGGCATGGAGAGCAATCCTTTTGGGAGCAGGAGAGTCATGAAAACCACCCACAGTGTGTCCCTCTCTCATGCACTCTCTCTCTCACATTTTCTGATTCAGCTTACTGTACTTACTGTACAGTTAATCCCACTCATGCTCTTTGTGATCTTTTGTTGTAAAACAGATTGGAACATCTGTGCTAGTTATGGTTCTTTAATTTGCCTGAAAGAGTACGTCACTGCATCAGTGTAATTCATTTGCACATTTTTTTAATTAGCAATTTTAACATGTGGGCTATGGTGGCACTGTTCGAGTGAATGTACTGGGATTACCGACCGGAGGTTTTTAGTAGTAGTACTGAGATATTCATACACCGATGCGCACACACACACAAATATATCCACACACCCCACCACACACACCCCACCACACACACCCCACCACACCCCACACCAGGTTTAAACGCAATCCTTTCTATTGAACAAAATTAAAAAGAAAAAAATTTATTGTAATAACATTGTAAATTAGAAATAGATTTGAATGATAAAAAAGCAACAGTTAAACAAGGGAAAAAGTGGCAATTTCATGAACATCATAACTATAATAAAATTAAATAATATTGTTGTTTTAAATGACTGCAATATCTGATACATATCTCAATTTTGTTTTAAATCAAATGTATCATAAAGGAAAATGTAAATTAACTAGTATTCAAACAAAACCTTTCATGAGGATGAAAAAATGATTTTTAATTGCATGCATCCTTTCATGAAATTCACTATTCAAATACTTATTTATTAAAACTGTATATCAATAAATAAATAAATAAATAAATAAAACAGGATTAAAAATACTGTAACACTGGAAACGGTACCTTCAGCAATTTATCACCTGACAGTTTATCACAAAATGTGAAAACTTTATTCAGTGTTTTCGATTTAAACATCTTGCACATCACTACACAAGGAAATGTGTGGAAATTTCAAATAGGAGATCATCTCCCCATTTTCAAGCCTCAGTCGCCAAGGAGGCACTGGCTGTAGTACCGCCCAGTCCCCCTCAGCATGCAGTGGAAAATACTGACAGGGATACTTTTGTAAAAAGTCAATAAGACTGCATATATTTATTTTCCTTTCAATGCTGCTCAGAAATTCACTGCAATGTTTTGCTGTTTTTAAGGGGGAGGTATGGGTTCAATCTGGGAAATAAACCTCAGAGTTCTTAGATCTCATTTTTAGAAAAACAGAGGAGCAGACTCAAAGCGACACTGACCACCAAACTACTCAAAATAGACCCTGTGGTTTAGCAAGCTGGAAGAGCATAGGATACTTCATTACATGCCACGGACGAGTGTGTCCTTGAAGTATCATGCCACAAACACCACGATGACATGGAGAGCAATCCTTCAGGGAGCAGCTGGATCAGTGTGTCCCTCTCTCATGCACTCACTTTCTCTCACATTTTCTGGCTCAGCTTTTCATATATTCCATGTTAATCACTCTCACGCTCTTTGTGATCTCTAGCTCTAGTAGCCTTAATCAGACCAGAAAATCTGTGCTAGTTATAGCTCTTTAATATAAGTGAGAAAGAATACACTGACTCAGAGTAGCCTTTTGGTGGCACAGTGGTTAAAGTAATGGACCACTACTGTCCAGTCCAAACTACCACTTAGTGCCCTTCCCTCAACTTGCTTAAACTTGGCTAGACTATCGTTTGTAAGTTGTTCTGAATAAGGTTGTCTTTAAATTGCAGTAAATGTAAACAACATTGTCAAATCAGCTTTACAAAAAGTCATGTCTAGACTGCAAATGAGCAGCCAGAGGTCAAAAGAAAGCTTGAATGCAACCAGCCTCAAATAGGGAAAAAGAGTAGACAACATTGTTAAAAGACCCTGGACGCAGAATTGTGCAGGATGTTACAACGGCACCAGACGTTAAGCAATGGAAATGCATTATCTCTCCAAAAACCAAATGGATGTGCTCTCAGTTAGCAAATTCAAATAAAAAGTTGTATTCACACAGGGACTGAGGTAGCCTAGCGGTTAAGGTACTGGACTCTGGACCTTAATGAACTTGTTGGTCCTGGGTTCAAATCCCACCTTTGTCAAGCTGCCACAGTTGGGTCCTTAAGCAAGACCCTTAACCCAATCCATTGCTTGGATTGTAAGACTGTATGAGTTGTAAGTCGCTCTGGAAATGCTGGAAATGTATTAAAATGACACAATGAGATTTCTTGATTAGTAGGGCATGCTCCCCTCCTCTTTAAAACCAACAAGGGCCGTTAGCCAACTTTTTTTTATGTAAATGCGTGACATGGAGGCTGCAAAGTGGTTCTCCCTCAACCTTGTAGCTTAAAGTAAAAATACAATAAAAGCACAAATGATTACAAACGGTGTCAACAATAGTGAATAGGGTGGGTTCTATGGTAAAGAGATTGTGGTAGCCTATGGGTTAAGGTACTGGACTATGGAACAGAAGGGTCCGAGGTTCAAATTCCCATGCTGCCACTGTTGGGTCCTTGAGAAAGGTCCCAAACCCACAATTGCCTGGATTGTAAGAGCGGCATATGGATAAGAGCGTCTGCAAAATTACATAAATGTAAATGTTAAAAATAAATCGCAACATTTAAAGACATTTTCACGACACAACGTTTATCACTATACATGTGATCGCAGACAAAGCGACAGATTTCTTAAAATTGCAACTAAAATATTATCCCAGATTTTCATTCAAAATATGCTGCACTTAAGCAGGAATAATTGCACTTTTTATAATAAAACATGCAGTTTTTCACTGTTCTTTAAGCACTATCCTCAATATGCTCAGAAAAGCATCTTGGCCAATACGATAAACTACATTTACAGAATTTAGCAGACTGTGGTAGCATAGTGGTTAAGGTACTGGAATATGGACCATCAAGTCTAGAGTTCAATTCCCACCTCTGTCAAAAAAGCTACCACAGTTGGGTCCTTAAGCAAGGCCCTTAACCCACTATACCTTGAATTGTAGGTTGCTCTGGATAAGGGCGTCTGCTAAATGCCGTAAATGTACATTACAAATGAAAGCTTTCCACTATATGGAAACAATATAATAACCTCCATTATATTTTTCAGAATGACTCTAGAAATCAGTGCATCATTCTTTAGACCCATCTGTACCTCTGTAAAGCCACTTACATAAGCAGCTACACCCTGTTAGATCTCTGTGTACACACAGCAAGCCAGGCAACGTTTGCTCTGTGTACACACAACAGGATCGAAGGCAGAGACCGCAAGTCCTGCCAGAGTTTATTCCCGATTAATGTCACAAAATTCACTTCTCTGACTAATCTAAAACCTCTCTGCTTGTGCCTTGAACTGCCATTGGGTCTTGGGACACTGTTGCAGCTGTGTGGAGATGACTCCCATCTGACCTTCCCAACCTCGAGCAAGGACTATGGACCAGAAGGTTTAGGGTTCAAACTCCACCTCTTCAAAGCTGCCACTGTTGGGTCCTTGAGCAAGACCCTCAACCTACAATTGCAATTTGCTCTGGATAAGGGCGTCTGCTAAATGCTGCAAATGTAAATACAAAAATAATCTTTAATTTTAAGTAGTTTTGCTTTGATAATGGAAGCCTTAAAACTGTCTATGTCAATGTCTAGAAATAAGCAAACCACACAGACGTCAAATACACAGAACATACGCTGACAACTGGGCTTCTAATTACTTAGAGATTAAGTAGATAAAACCTCCCTAACCACCATCTGTGTAAAGCCTCTTATATTTAGTTAAATCTCTGAGCAAAAAAAAGCAGCGTTTGCCCTGTGAACTCCATGACACACAGACCAGAGCAATCCTGAATTATTGCAAAGGGAATGTGTTACTTAAAAAAAAGAAATACATATTTACAGGTTTATAGATACAACACACCATCACCTCTGTAAGGTCGGTGAGTGACGAATAGGGGTGTAACAATGCACTGTACTCATGATTCGATTTTCTTTTTTAAAAAAATTCTAGTGTAAACCAAGAAAAATAATACACATTTTCATTTTTTAAACGGAAGCTAAAACATCATAGTTAAAATAAAAGGTTTTATTTAAAAATAAAACAAATCAAAGAGTTTTCTTAAAGCTAAAACTCCATCTTACATATCTTAATATCTTTTATAACATAAAAACATTCCCTTTTAATGATGAAGAATAAGAATTTAAAACAATGTGTATTTAGTATTAGAGGTATAGAGTGCAGAGTGTTAGCATCTCAAATTGAGCTAGTGTCCTACCTGAAAGCACATGACTGAAGTTAAAAATGAGTGAACAAACTGCACCAGGGGACAAAACACAGACACCCACCAGACTCTAACCAGTTTTGGATTTAAAAAGATGGACGTTAAAGCAATCTGCAAACCATGTAAGGTCTGTTGCCATTAAATACTGTGAAAACCTTCGGAGGTCAGTCAATAAGGTACCAGCACAAAAAACAGAACGACAAACTTTACGACAAAAATAGCAACAGATGGCATGGCATAAAAGAAACGGTGGCAGAAATGGGTTCAAACTTTCACAAAATGATAACAAAACGAAATATCCCATAATGTTCGTGACAAGCGGACTTCAGACCAAGTATATACAGGGTGAGTCAAAAGCCACAAGACAAAAAACAGAAACAAAAGGGTAAAGTGAAATATGGTAATGGGTGGGGAGGCAGAAGCTGGCGTATTGGATCAAGAACAAGCTTTTTCCAAATGGGAAGGTGGTCATGTAGCATATCAAAGAAGACCGTAATTGTTTTGGAAATCGACTGCTGCAATCAGATTTACAATATCCTTTGTGTTTAAAAGTTATCAGCACAGAAAGTTCAAAACTTTTGTTGTTTGTCTTAGGTGACTAAAAAAAGGAATTGGGGCGATTCTGAAGTCAGGGGAACAGCTGCAATCTTCAACAGCTGACACCCAGAAAGATCAGCAATTTCACAGCACTGTTGCATCCCTTGTAGCCAAATTCTGAGAAACCAGTCATGTGGACGACAAGCTACACAGTGGCCGTCCAAAGACCGCCACCGACGAAGAAATATAGATATATATATATTTTATTATCAAACATCACTACTTATTACACTTAATGTGTATGGGAACATGATATATGTAACTGCATCACATGGTGTCAAGCAGAATACATGTGACACTGAATATCACAAACAGTTTTCCATCACTGTGCAGCATTACATTCCACAAATCTCTTAAATGTGTGTGGATGTGAAGATAACTTTATCTAGAAATCCTATCCAGCACTGGCAAAGACTTGCATGGCAGTGACGATCCTCAGACACATGCAAACTCACAGTGGCACTAGTGAGTAATGGAATGCTGATTCATCCAGCTATTAAATCAAACCACAAGTAAATTGCACACATTTCCTATTTATTTTCACCACACTACCAGAGTCCTAGGAGTGGAATATTAAGATTTCCCAGGCAGCTGATTCATTAGTGCTACAGTGTCACTGTTGGTGTGCTGCTAATCAGCTGTAATGGCATGACGGATTATGGATGAGTGGTGGGAGGTTACGGGGGTAAGGTGGGGGCAGATGTTCATGCTGCTACAATTTGGCTGCTCCGATAAGGGCTTTGGCAGGATATTTTTTTAGCTAGTTGGGGTCAGCGGCATGAGCAGTTTAATGATCAACAAAGTCTCCCTCCCCTCCCTGTGTGAGAGTATATAATGACGGTCGCTTAGCTTTTCATGCAGCTGTGCACATGACAGAGAGAGGAAGCAGGACCAGAGGATCTAACGAGATCAGATCTAGCTGTAACCAAGTCAATATGAAGCCTGTCTGCTTGTTCTTTCTGTTGAGCCTGTGCACCATTAATGCAGCACCACCTCCAGTAACAGAGCCACCATTCCTCAACAACCCACAACCGACCGAACCCAGGTCGCGCTTCGCAATGCTGGATGACGTACGACTGCTGGCGAACGGTCTCCTTCAGCTGGGGCAGACCCTGAGAGAGTTTGTACACAAGACCAAGGGGCAAATTAACGACATCTTTCAAAAGCTGAATATCTTTGACCGGTCGTTCTACCAGCTCTCCGTGGTGACCAATGAGATCAAAGAGGAGGAAGAAGAGCTTAAGAAAACCACAACCTCTCTCAAGGTGAACAATGAGGAGATCCGGAATCTGTCGCTGGAAATCAATTCCAAAGTTAACGGCATTCTGCAGGAACGCAGTCAGCTTCAGAGCAAAGTGGGGAATCTGGAGGAGAAGTTAAAGGGTCTGAGTCAAAGCATGACCCCTTTAGAACAAATCCAGGAGCTCACTGCACTCAAGGTAGGTCCCTAATCTGCAAATGGCTGATGAGTACAAAATGGGATTAACATCTAAAAACTGAAAAAGATATATGAAGCTTAATTGCTTTTATAGTATGCAAGTATATGTTCAACTGTCGTTAAACTATCAACAAAATAATCCCGACCAACAACAAAAAAATGATCTGCTTGCAGGATGTGATTGACACTCAGGAGAAGACCATCAAAGACCTGCTCAAGTCAGTGAGTGAGCAAAATGAGCAGCTCAACTTTCAAAGAAGCAAAATTAAGAGCCTGGAGGACAAGGTACCCCAAAGACAAAAGCATAGGTCGTAGAGAATATGGAGTGAGTATTTTATTGGCTTTATTTAGACTTTTTCAATGCTTTTATTTCAGCTCAGTTACGAAGCCGTCCAAGAACCAGGTGAAAAAAATGCTGAGTTAAGTCCAGAGGAACCAAGCATTTTGGAATACCTGAGCAGTAACTCAACCAATTCATCTATTGACACAAATGGTGAGAGTCAGAGCAGAGAACAGAGCAGTTACAGAAGAATTGTGGTATAAATTCCTAACAACCAGTTCTTTTCAGACCTTCCTATTGACTGCAGTGAGGTGTACAATAGAGGGGAGAGGAACAGTGGAGTTTACCCAATCAAGCCAAACCAATCCGAGCCATTCTATGTGTTCTGCGACATGGGCCCAGGTAAGAGTTCAGGCACAATTCCAAACCCATGCGCTACCTTCCATTTTTTTTTAATTAAATGCAAGAAATATCTATATAAAGATTTTATCTTTGAAATCTTTTGTCTTTACAAATTTCCCATTATTATTGAATGTACAGATGGAGCATCCACAGTTATTCAACGTCGAGTGGATGGGTCAGTGGATTTTGATCAGACATGGGATAAATATGAGATTGGATTTGGAAACTTGGAAAGTAAGTAATCAAATGGAATTCATTTGATACAGAGAGTCTGTAGGTAATAGGGAAGTGGTGGGTCAGAAGTCAAAGTACAAAAAGAATGGGGTTTAAGCACAACCAATCAGCCACTGTTGGTCTCTTGAGCAAAGTCCCTTTTCCTCAGTTATTTGGATTGTACCTTATAAGATCTGTTGCAAGCCATTCTGAATTAAGATGTTTTCAAACTACGTACATTCAATTAAACGCAACAGAACTGACTCAAAGCAAATCAGAATCATAAAATCTTTCAGCTACTTAAAAAAATAAACAGTATGAACAATAGTAATAATACCTTGTATGGATATCAATATTATGTAACACTAAGCATGCGAAATAATTAAAACGCATTTTAAAATGAGTACTGGCAGTCTAAAATGTCAGAGGCCACAACAATGTACATCATTCTCCTGTCTAGCTAAACGTAAACAATGCTCATTCCCCAAAAGGTGTTACCTAGAAGAATGATTGCCTAAGAATGAATACCTAAGAATGATTGAAAGAGGAAAAAACAACTGGCAAGTAACCAGGTTATGCACATTTTGCATCTGCCAATAGGCTAGAGGTAGTAGGTTCTGAGAAGAATATCACTTCTAGGTAAACTATTGCAAAAAACTTAAAATGTGACTTCACTTCAAAACTGGTACTGCTCCCATCTTAGCCAAGCGGCTACTGTTGGGTCAGTGAGCAAGACCCTTCGATGCATCTTAAGACTAGCAGATGTAAGTCACTCTGGAAAAGGGCATCTGCTAAATAATGTAAAACATCAATTTTATTCTCTTTAACAGAGGAATTTTGGCTGGGCTTGGCAAAGCTCTACTCCATTGCCAGACAAGGTGACTACATTCTCAACATTCAGCTAGAAGACTGGAAGGATGAGAAAAAGTTTATCGAGTACAAGTTCACTCTGGATGGCCCACTGTCATTCTATGCCATCTACCAGACCTATTTGTCTGGAAATCTGCCCGATTTCTTAAACAACCAAACAGGCTTCAGGTTCTCCACCAAAGATAAGGTCAATGGCAAACTGGAAGACTCCAGCTGTGTCCTCAACTACACCGGTAAGAAAATTCAATGGGTCCTTACTTAAAAAATGGCATTTTTACCTAGCAGGAATGACTATTTTATAACAAAACAAAACCGTTTTCAGGTGGTTGGTGGTTTAACGCGTGTGGAGGCACCAACCTAAATGGACGCTACACCTGGGTGCGATCCAAGAATCGAAGTCTGCGCAGGAAAGGGATCTCCTGGAGACCAAGCAAAGGGAGCGCAAACACCTTCAAATCAACCAAGCTCTCAATCAGGCCATCATAATAGTTTCTCAAATCAGTTTATTGGGTAATCAGTGAAAAGGTTCACACAGGCAGCTCTGGCCACACAAGACTCTGGCCAATACCAACTAAGCCATTTGCTTCGACACAGTCCAAAGGCTGTGGATCACCATGATGCAATGTGTCAGGTCATTAACCCTTGACAGAGACCTTCAAATATATAGGAAATGTTGCATGTGCAATTTAAGTACAACTTTCTACATAGCATGTAAAACTGTTCAAAGGCAGACATAGCTGAACGCACAAAGTAATTTAGTCACCCTGCATGCCATTATGAATTCCGACACATCTTAACTGTATAAGAAGCATCCACAAAAATCAAGCAAGTATCAACACGCACGCAATTTCAATAGATTTCAGACTCTTGTTTTTATACTGCATTTTAACTTAATAGCATATTTAAGCCATGTTCATATTTAGTGCTACATTAGACAAGAAACACGCTGTGGTAGTGACAACAGTTTGCTGCTTTATGTTACTGAGTCATATTGACTCCTGGCTACACATTGTACACAGCTGTACAGTCTGTATTTTGTTTACAGATTTGTCCTAAGAAGCATGATATTTATATCAAAATAAAGAAAACACTTAGCAATCAACTATTTTGTCTTTGGTACGATCATGCACTTACAGCTCCAAAATGACAGCTATATTGTCCTTGAAATCAGCCGGATTCACTTATCACCAAACCAAGTTGCAAAAATATTTTATAAAGTTCAGGTTCATGTGCAGTTTTAAAATGATTTAGTAAAAGTGTTGTTGCATGTGTAGGCATTCTTTTAGCTTTTTAGCTTTTTGTGAATTTCCCCAATGTGGGACCAA
Source organism: Parotocinclus maculicauda (assembly GCA_034780255.1). Classification (NCBI taxonomy): domain Eukaryota; kingdom Metazoa; phylum Chordata; class Actinopteri; order Siluriformes; family Loricariidae; genus Parotocinclus; species Parotocinclus maculicauda. The sequence continues at coordinate 15,706 of JAUZSU010091828.1, forward strand.
TAAAAGATTATCTTATCTCTTATCTTATCTTTAACAAGCCAAAGTGTACACTGTAAGTGTCTTAGGTCACCCTTAGATTAAATATACAATGGTTTTAGCAATGGTATAATGACCATATACAATTATTTATCAGTTTCTAGAACACAAAATCTGCCAACTTAATTAAGATGCCAAGTTGCTTGAGTCCACAGAAGCTTGAGCAGGAATTTTCTTTTTTGAAGGATATTTTAAAGGGATTTTCTTCATTCATGCCTTTTGGATTTACTGTATTCAGTTTAAAAATGTACCAAACTGAATACAGTAAATCCAAAAGGCATGAATGAAGATTTTTCTTTAACAATTTTTGTTGTGAAATAATATTGTGAAAAATACTAGGATATGTGTATTCCTGTATGACGTAGCTAATTGGGGCGGGGCGCACACACCTGGTTAATCTATTTTAGTAGCAGGTCTGGTGTTTGGTGAGCACGCTGAGGAAGGCCTAAGGGCCGAAACGTTCGTGTTTATCTGTGAGTCTAATAAATACATTGTATATTATACGAGTGCTGTCCGATTCTCTTTAAAATGATTTTTATTACCCAAAAGAGGATGGGTTTCCCTTCTGAGTCTGTTTTCTCTTAAGATTTCTTCCTCTTAATCTCAGGGAGTTTTTTCTTTCCACTGTCGCCATTGGCTTGCTCATTATTAAATTAATAGGGAATTCATTTGTGACACTTGTTTATCTATCAATGTAAAGCTGCTTTGTGACAATGTCTATTGTAAAAAGCGCTATACAAATAAAATGGAATTGAATTGAATTGAAACTCTAGTAGCGGTTCTGTTGTGAGCTAGATAGATGGAAATGTCATAAGATTACCTTGTCTTTTGTGGTTTTGCTGATTACTGGACCATAGCTATTAAAGGTGTACATATTCTCTGAGTACATATGCTTCGATATTTGCAGTGCAGCTTCATCATTTCAGAACATCAGGGTGTAGAAACGACCAGAATTGGACGATGAGTCTCATATAATCGATTCGGTGCTGGACACATTTATCCTACATTCGTGTACCTGTAATGTCGACAGTGACACAAACACAGCCACATACATGAACAGCACAGTGCTTTGACTAACATTCATTCAGAATTGCGTTCTTGTGTATAAGGAGCCTTTAACTTAAAACAGTTAATGTTTTGCCGTCCTAGGGTTGTTTCCCAGGCATAACGTTTAGCGTGCAACTTTGTTTTTGGATTCTTGTGTGTCTGTGATCCGTTTTATGTGTATATTTTTTTTTTATCACTTAATAAAAGCTCACAGAGTGTGTTTTTATTTGTGTGGTGCCAATTATGCCTGGGATTTAAAGTGTTTGTACTGCATTCACTGGCTTACAGTATGTATGATCTACAGTCTTGATTGATGTTCACTGCAAACTGCGTGGATTAGTTGAAATTTAGTGTCCTTGGCTTGTATTTGTACCCTGGCACTAACTGTAAGACACATCCATTTATTTCTTCAGAGTGACCAGGGTCAGAGGCACCTGCACTACATTTTCCAGTACTTGTACATAAAATGTACAGTTGAACTAAAGTTACGGTTGTGTAAGATTGTATTTTACTATATTAATACCACCTGAGAGTTGCCAAATGAAAACTGGCACGTAGTTTGTTTGTTTTTTGTCTGCACTGTCATAAAAATTGCACATGGGCCACTTTGACCTGGAGGGTCCACAACTGTGTTCTATATCTAACCACAGTTTGAAATAAAATGATTTGGTCTTAACGTTGCAGCAATGGACCATTATGGATAAAACTTGAAGACCAGGGTTGTGTTCTAACAATTATCTTAGACAGCTTAAACGTAGCTAGAAAACATTTACATTTGCAAAGCTTGGAAATAATTATTTGGTCCAAGGGCAAGAAGTGGAGGCTGATGCCAGTGTGTAAGTGTGAATACTGTATGCCAATATCAGGGAAGCACACACGCACTAGGACTTGCCTAAAACAGTCGAAACCCCAACTGTGTTATTTGTGTTACCCCTTAGTTGTTAATAATAGTATAAAACTCAGTTTCAGTTAATAATATTAGTCTACCTGCTATTACAGGTAACTACATAACTTATAACTGCACTACAGAAGTGTTAAACCCACGCCTTACTGGAATTGCTTTTCAAATCTTTTTAGTGAAGGGCCTAACAAGGCCTAAAATGGTATATCCAGTCTGTCAAGAACGTTATACGTTTGCATATTGCCAAATACACTGCTCACAAACATTAAGGGATATTTTGTTTAGAAATATTCAGAGACATTAGTTTACCTAATAAATTACATTTAATCAGTGCAGCACTATAACCATTTCAAACTGCTTATTATTACTACTTCTTTGCCAGTGTTTGTGTCACTACTCCTCGTTGTTAAGGATGTGCAACTCTGTGTTTGCTTTGAGTGGGATGGACTTGAAGAAGCTGCTGACTCAAGGTTGTGCTACTAAGTGAGGTGAATGCCAGCCAAAACACACTTACTGACTAAAGACTCTGTGACGGTGGTTAGTCTGGTAAGGGAAATACGACTGCGAACACCCACTAGATTACTGACGTGTTACAGCAGAACTGTTTTTGGACGTTGTTTAAGATTTGTTTTTACCTGTTGGTTTGTATGCAAAAGTTTGGCAACTTGATTTTCCACTTTTGTTTTTTTGTATATTCAGTCTGAAATGCTAATTGCCCAGTAGACCGAACTGGAAGAGTAGACCACTTTTTGGCATTATACCAATACTACTGTTAGTTTATGAAACACATTTACATATCCAAGCATAGTTTTTTGCCATTGCGTCACCTAGGTGGAACCATTGTGTAACAATAGAAGTTGCTATAATTACTCAGTTACCCTACAGGCACAAAACCACACTGATAGCTAAACAACAACAATAGAAAACCAGTCAGCATAAAATAACAGATGTCACAAATTACATCAATACAGCTGAAGAAAGCAAGTTTATTTACACTCGCCGATCACTTTATTTAATATATCTCCTTGCTTTATTAGTTCAGCTTACAAGAAGCACTTAACGACTTTGTAGTTCTAGAATTACAGACTGGTTCATATGTTTCTCTGCATACTTTGTTAGTCCCTTTACTCTGTTCTTTAATGGACAGGACCTCCACAGGTCAGGTACTACACTGCTCACAAAAATTAGGGTATATTTAGTTGTGTCCTTTTTCATTTAGAAATTTCCCCTAATGTTTGTGAGCAGTACATTTGTGTTGCTAATGAGAGAATAGTGCCAGGTACAAGCTTGTCGATAGTTCTTAAGATAGTTCTCAGACAGAAAGAAAATTGGAATTGGCTAGAATTAGACTTGGCCGGTTCTATATTACACAAAATCTGAATCGGCCAAGAAATGGCAATTGGTGCATATCTAGTATATAGTATCGGTTAGATTTGTTTGATTGCCTGTTTAGGCTATTACAGTTTAGCATCACAGCTTGAAAGAGCAGCTTAAAAAGACATTTTACTTACAATATAAAGACTATTTGAGCAAAAGCATATTAGTTCTGAAATGCATGCAGTCTTCTCACTGTACAAATGAGTCAGTAATATAAATCTGCATTTATAAACATTATTTTTGAACAAACACAGGACATTGTATCAAAAATCTAATGGATGTCTCTCATAGACACACAGTGAGCGTGTGTACATGGCCAAAATAATCAGATAACGGCAAGAAAAAAATCAGCTTATTACTATAATCTAATCACCAGGGTTATATTACATTTACAGCATGTAGCAGACACACTCTTGCCCAGAGTGACTTACCAACAGCACATGTTGAGGTCTGGGGAATATTAGACGGTAAATGACTCGTTGGTTCTTGTAATCGGATGAAACGTATTGGATGAGAGACATGTTCAGGTGTATCATAAAATTAACCATAACAATAAAACAACTGCAACACATTTTCTAATTGATAGTTGATCTTATGTTCAACAAATATAACACTGATGATAAAAAAAAAGCCCAGTGGTTCTTACCCTGCTTTTGTCTCAGTGCAGGTGTGTGCGTGTGGGGTTTTGTTTTTGTTTTAGCAATTTAATTTAACTTTTTAAACTGGTACTCTCATGTCAATATTATCTAGGACTTTATTTGTGTAATTTGTGTTGCATAACGTTCTTGTTAATGTAATAAAGAACCTGAGATGAGCACGTAGACAAGCATCATGTTGCAAATGTTGTATAATTGATGCACATTTCAGCTTAGTAGCTGTGTGGGCAGCACGGTGGCTCGGTGGGTAGCACCGCTGCCTCACAATAAGAAGGTCCTGGGTTCAATCCCAGGGTGGAGAGACCTGGGTCC
>JAUZSU010091939.1:0-20033 GCA_034780255.1 Parotocinclus maculicauda
TATTCATTTATTTTATCCCCTTTTCAGGGGTACTACAGTTGCACGTAGCTCGACTTACGACGCAAAACCGCGTAAGTCGGAACGAGGCGTCGTATAAAGCGTCGTAACCACGAAACGACGTAACTCGGGACCGTCGTAAACCGAGGACTACCTGTAATGATGAAGTTTTGCTTAAGAACTGCCAAACATGGACAAAAGTGAGGTTTTATAGTCAATGAAGTTTTACATTACACATATTACTTTTGCAAGAATGTAGTCAGCAGTTGAATGTTTGAGACTGTTCAAACTATTGCTTAGCTTTTTGAACAACCCCAAATCAGAAGAAAGTTTGGATGATATGAAATTTGCAAATAAAAAAGTATGTTTCTTACATTTACTTTGTATGTCATTGCGGACAGTATGAGCCCAAGATATTTCATGTTTTGTCTGTTAAACTTCATTAATTTTGTTAATATACATACATTCCTGCAATTTGGGTCTGCATCACATTGTGTTGTAGGAAAATGCACGGATGTCCCTGGAAAGGATGTAATTTTGGCTGCTAAAGTCTAGGCAGCTTATGTTGCTACAAACTCTCAATGACCAGCGGTTGGCACTTCTAGTGTTAGTGCTGCACCAGAGAAGTGTAAAATGACTTTTGCCAAGGTCTCTGACACAACCCCATACCATGACATACCCTGTGTTTTGGACCTTTTGAATTTAGTTTTATTTTAATTGATTACTAGCTCTAAATTGCCTCATCCTGTCCCAGCCATCTTGGGTTCATACGGTCTGCAATAAAAAAGTGACATTCAGACAAAGAAAGGGCAGGTTGCTTGAATTAAGATGCAAGTACCCTTACCAAGGTCTAATGGCTTATAACATCTGTTATTTTCTTTTATGCAGATCTTTAGTTGACCTCGCACTTTTTTTTTCTTTGTAAATGTCAATTAATCAACCAGTATAATGAATAAAACTAATACATGTTTAGGGTTGAAATTACAAGAAAACACCACTGTCATGGCATTAATCTTTGTCAAATCACTAGGATTGAGAGACGCTTTGGGAAAACCTGCACACATCTATTTGTGATTAATAAGAAGTAGACTAACTGTCAGGTAGAGACAGGGGGTGTAAACAGAGTGGGTCATAGGTCAGAATGTAAGAGTGGTTGTTATTTTCGCTCTCAGACTCATTTTCTTCCTGAGGCTGCCAGTGTGAAAACATCCATTTGTTTAGCAATTCAAGTATTGATCTGCCTGCTTCCAACAGTAACTGCTTTCCATGGATGTAAAACAAGCACAATTCTAGTAAGTGAGGGTGTAAATAAATAAAATATGGAACAACGAATAACTGTAGAGATTTTAAATGCATTAAGTCACACATCAGCACAAATGCAAACAGTGTAGAAAGAAGCAAAAAGAACATAATTATACAGCTTCTGACGGCGAGACGTGCTCTGCTGTCTTATCAACCTCATGAGACCTGTGCAGTTCTCTCCACTCGTCAGTCTAGTGTGTGTGTGTTAGGTATGCATACAGTGATATGCAGGATGACAGCACCTGTCCTTATTACCAGTCATCTATCACCCTGGGAATGAGATGCATCCTGATGCCAAGGTCTGATTTTCACCCTATTATCACAAACAGGGGGTCACTGGCACAATATTACTGAGGAGGCAAGTGAGAGCAAACAGGGCATGTGCGGTGGTTCATTTAAATGGACTACAGCCAGCCAAACAGAGGCACAATGTTTTACATTCTGGTGAAGCACTGCCCAGCTCAGTCTGAGTGGCCAGGCTTAATCAATACCACCTAAAAAGGTGTCAGACTGTCACCAATGTGCATCAAATAGGAGTATGTTTTTTCAATCCCTTTCCCTATAATCAATGCGGTGCTTGTGTGTGTGCCTGCATGTGCATGTACGCTTGTGAGAAACTAATTGGGCAAAATTGAAGGGCAGTTATTGATTAATCAAGTAGAAAAATGAGATTGCTCCATGGTGTGTGTTAGGCACGTGAAAGCAGGCTCTGTGCTGCTTTTTCATTGGCAAAATAACTCAATACTGTGGAATGACTGCTCAACAAACGATGAAATCTGGTCTTCAACCTGTGATCTGGTTTTATGGGCAAAGATTAATACTATTGCTAGTGTTAGAATTTAAAATATTTCCCCTGGAGTTAATTCAATGCAAGTTAGACTTAATGTGAGTCTGCCATGTCGACCCCATGTAGTGGGGGTAATACTGCACAATGAACTGAGTTGGTCCCCTTTACTAACTGTATTTTAGCAGATATTAACCACATCAGAGGGCAATCACAAGCCCTCCCCTTCTTCGGGTTAACTGAGTATGCCATGCCGACAAAACTTTCCTTTTGAGGACACGTGAACCTATAATAACTCTAAATGCCAATTTGTCTAAATGCCAATTTGCATATTCTCTACATTATTTTATTCAATATTCTATTTATATACAATATTGTCATATAATATATAGTTGTATAGTCTCTATTTTATTATACTCTTTATAATATTGCTATCTTTAATTTACCTGAGTCCGTAGATTGTTATTTTAATTTATGTAATTATAGTCTCTGTAAACATGATTTCCTCTTTATTTTTTATATTTAGCTTCTGTTTATTAAAACTAATACTGTAAACTAATTAATTAGATAACTTTATAACACGTATAACTTGTAAGCTGCCCAAGGAAGTTGGGGCTCTTTTTGAGTCTTGACCCTTCCAATATTTATTTTGTATAATATTCAGAGCTTTTCATCAGCCCTAGCCTTTCCTAAGCCCTAAGACGCAAAGCTCAATTAGAGCTTTGCGTCTAGATATTTGCAAAGCTTCTTAGAGACAATGCTTAATTGTTAAACGTCCTTAGAAACACAGGCCCTTAGAATCATCATAACATTTCTCTCCAATATGGCATCCCTTGTTACACTACAAATTGTTGTCGTGCTTTGACAGGATCAAAGAATCAGTTACAGCAAAACACATTATAAACCTCCTACTAATGGCTGGGGAATATTCCATAGAAAGCTAAAGCTCTAAATGAAAATTACAAAGGCGAAAGATAAGCTGCTGCATGATAAATTACTATAATTTAAGAAGTTCGGCTAAGACCTTCTAATATCTCAGTACTTTATTTTAAAATAAGTGATTTTACTTAAAGGGCCTCAAAATGCCTTACCTTTACCTTGAATAATAATTTAGAAAACCTGTAATGTGCTCTTTAACTTTATAACTACTTAAAAATCCAAATATGCTTTCATTCTATAATACCTAGTGAACACTGTGCCCTCTCATAGAACAGGTCAGTTGGAACAACTCTTTCAGACTGAATGTGGTGTTAAAAAGGCTAGTTATTAAGGCCGGGAATGGTGCGACCGTAATCCACAGTCTGGTTTAAAACTGTCCTCTTGGGAGTGTTGCATAATGCCACTTAGAATTTAATTCTGCAGCCACAGACTGTAGTTCCACATGTGGCACTCCTGTGGCCCATGCAAGATCCCTGTCTGTAGCCTAAATAGCTGGTAACGGCATTTAGGAAAGTGATTGTGCGTCCACAAGCTCCCTGTCCACATCGGGAAGCATTCACATTTTCCTGCCCTTAGAGCACATTTAAAGTGCTTATGTAAAAAAATAACAAGATTAATGAGATTGTGAATCCACCCTCCTGCCTTCTCACACCATAGTCCCTTTTTAATGGCTTGGTTATGCTGAAAACACTCTGACAGGATGAGAGCGATTAGAGAGGCCTTCAAGTATTTTCACTGCTAGTTTAACCTAGAAAAACATTTTTCAGTATGTATTTTACTGTGAACATCATAAACTAATTACACATTAATCTACACTAGGATTAATCCCATGGACCAGACAGCAGGGATCGCTTTAACCTACTGAACTGATTAGAGATGGGGAGCTCAGGAAAAGCATGTGACATCTCAATGTATTTTAACTTAAAGGAAAGCTTATTAGCCTTCAGCTGTTTAAAGACACTGCAGGATCAGATGTTAGTGCTGAGAGGCCTAATTTTCAACAGTAGTATTAGTATAATTACCAAAGCATGTGTTATGTCCTTCTTGTTGTAATGATGGACTTTTACTTACAATAAACTGATCAACCATTAATATATTGTATGTCTCCTCTATGCCACCAAGGCTCTAAATGATTACATGAAGTTCTTAGTTGTAAGTTCTTAGTTTGTATTTGGCACCAATACATTAGCAGCATTCATGGCAACCTTCATGGATCTGGCTTGTTTGTCCAGCACATCTAACAGATGGTTGATCAGAAATAAGATTGGGAGAATTAGGAAGACAAATCAACACTGTCAAGTAATGTAATTTCATGCCTTGTTACTCAATCCATGCAACAGGGTGTATTATGCTGCTGAAAGAGGCCACTTCCAATAGTGCAATGTTTAGCTAGGTGATATATGTCAAAGTAACATGAATGCTAGAACCCAAGCATTCCCAGTAGGCCGTCGCCTATTCACTTCACCTGTCAGTGGTTTTAATATTATGGTTGATTGATGCATACCTTATCTAACTCATTTTCTGCAGGAGTTATATAGCTTTTTCCAAGGTCACTTACCAATTTTAAAATTGAGGTTTTGATAAGATAGCCTGGTGGAAATCATATTGTACAGAAAGACTGAGTTTCATTAAATCCAAGATGGCATTATTTTTAAGCTGATATTAAGAGGTGAGTGAAATCACATAGAGAGTTGAATGATGTATATGTAATGTTTTGGAATCCTGATGCTCTGTTTTATCTCTTGAGCTTAAGCTTGATATAGCAGATCACTCTTGAATGATTCATTTGCCATTGTACTTAGTTTGTAAATCCTTTAGGATTTTTAGAAGTATTGTACACTGCTCAAATAGTTAGGCGATAACCCAAAATGAAATATCCTATAGTGAAATATCCCCTAATGTTTGTGAAAAGTGTATATTTCTGCTGAATAAAACCTAAAACATCATCAGATTTCCACAAGTCTTCAAAGTAGAGAAAGAGAACACAAGTACTCAAACGAGACAAAGCCTTTATACAGGATAAGTCAAATCACAGGACACCCTTTTATTTCGGAAACCAAATCTATTTGGTCTTATTTGTCCCCAAAGCATTTTTATGTCTGACTTGCAGTGCAGATGGGCAGCAGTGACATTCTTCTTAGAGCCCTTCCATTCACAGAATTACTGTTCATGGTATCCTGAAATTTTACTAAATAACATTAGGCACTATAAGAGGGAACTTTATTTGCTTAGAAGTAACCTTGGTCTCCTTTGTGTCCTCACACACTGTTGTTGACCTTCGTCTTGATCGTTGCTGGTTGACCACTCGTGGTGTGGGTGACAACAATCTTGAATTTCCTCCATTTGAACATAATCCATCAGAATGTGGTTTGGTTGGAGTCCAAACTCTTTAGGGATGTTTTCGTAACGTTTTACAGCCTGGTGAGCATCAACAACACTAAGGTCCACCCAAGTTATGATGGAACATCTTTACAGAGCTTTAGATGTCCAGGAGACAGGAGTAACCAGTAGTAGTAGATTTCAGACAGATTAACAAAAAGCCTGAAGAGGAGTGGCATCCAAGAGGCAACTTGGCCTCAAAGATAATTATGTACAGTATACAGGTTAGGACTGACTGTCGTGTTACATAAAGCAGATAAGGGCAGTACTTTGTTGTGGTTCAAATCTCTTTGTAAGCTTGGATAAACACTTCTAAACAGCTTTATCCTGTTTCTGTTTCACCTCAATTCAGCTTCTTCCCACGGTATTTGTGTTTTATAAAAAAGGATTCTGAAGCATGAACTTTGCGACTTCTCATTTCTCCCAAATGTTATACTTTCTAAACAACTTTAAACTGAGATAAAAAATCATTGTGGCTTTCTGTTTTTATGAAAGAACTGCAATAATGGTAGGAACTTGAGCTTTTCAGTCATTTTAATAGCAGCTTTGATCTAATGCCGTTATTAATCTTTCAGATGCATGTACTGTAGAGCTGCCTTGCTAGGAGCAGGTTGCACATGCCTTTAAGTAATGCGTCTCTGGAAGAAATGTGTATATCCAGCCCAAGTAGATCATTAATTCATGCATTCTACTACCTTCTTATTCCAAGTCAGAGGTTACAGGGTGCACAGCAGGATCCAACCCTAGATAGGGTGCCAGCCCAGCACAGGGCATATGCACATAGACACAGTCACATAGGGGCAGGTTTTTAGAGAAGCCATTTAAAATGAGAAGTTTCTGGAATTGGTAACTTGTTGCTCTGCAGAGAGATAATAGCAGATGCCTTTAAAATCAAGCTAAGTTGGGTTTATTCATAGTGTGCTTTTATCAATGGAGCATTGTCTCAAAGCCTCTTAACAATATTAGAATATCTACCTAGGCCTGGCTAGGCTAGGCATGAAACTCCAGCAGCATTAGCTAAAGCAGGATACCTAGAAGGAGGGATACCTAGAAGGGGATCACGTAAATCAACAGCAGCCCACCTCCCCAGCAATCCACAAACCATGAGTGGAAGACAACATTCCAAAATTCCATATCACCATAAATATCTCTGATTACAACCCCCCAGCTTTCCCCTTACAAAGGCAAGGATATACAATTCAAGCTCAAGAAGGCCGAAGCCCAGCCCAGCCGGACCACCCACCGGACGCTCCTGGCCAAAGGTCAGGGTGTGACAAGGCAGGTAGGCCAAACATAAGCCCAGAAAGCTGTGACCTTTTTAATTCTATGAACTAAAAGAATTCCTGCACCTTGTGAACAAAGTAGACAAGCTGGAGTGTAAGGCTCACTTAGATAATGTGGGGCCAGGCTGTGTAGAACTTGTTACAATTTTGTCATCATTGCAAAACTTAAATGGTAACCAGTGTAGAACTGAACTGATATGGTCAAATTCTCTAGTTAGCAGTCAAGCTGCTGCCTTCTAAACAAATGGAAATGTATTTATATATTTACTACAGTAAAGTAACTATTGTAATCCAACTTTAGGGGTTATAAATGCATGAACCAGCATATAAAACTGGTGTGCCAGTAAAGATGTTTATGCGTCTGGTAACTAACTTAGTTATGCTTTTTGACAGATGACCATTAGCTACAGTGTGACCATTAGTACAGTCTGATATTTACACGTCCTAAAGGTAAATAAAGAGAAGAAAGAAAACAAAAGTAAAAAAAACAACACAATACACCTCACACTGTAATTTATTTATTATGGAAAATAATTCAAGGAGGGTTTATTGTCATTCCCATCACATGTGGTACATGAGGCGGAACAAAATTTAGATAGCACGATTCCAGTTGCAACCAATAAAACTAAGTCTTAGTCTTAAAACAATATAATATTACAAATCTGAGTGGCAAAACTCTTTGAATGTATGTGAATCTGTAACTTAAAGGCAAAATTACACAAGTGTTTTCAATCAGTGGAATCACAATAAAGTTTTACTGTCAATCAAAGTCAAGTTTTCACAACACATTTATGGATGTGCAACAGCACCTCAGGAGTTTGTAACATTCAGGGTGAAAAACATTAGAAAACCTTGTCTAAAAAGGGTTTGGAATACACCAATTCACAGTGTACAAAATGACCATTGTTATCCTTCCCATAAGTGGTCAACCAACAAAAATCACTCCAAGAGCAAGTGTAATAGTGTGTAAGATCATTTTGGTTAACTGCTAAGCAAATAAAGGCCTCTCTCACATTTGCTAATGTTAATATTCACGAATGTACCACCAGAGAAACATCAAATAGAATTAAATGGAATGTATGACAGAGAAAACTTTGCTGCCCATCTGCATTTTGCTAAAGGTCACATGGGCAGGTTGACAGGTTATTGAAAAGAACATACTTTGTCAATGGATAAGACCAAAACAAAACTTTGCTTTAAATGAGGAGCATCATATCTGGATTAAGAAAAGCACTGCATTTCAGTACAATATATCCAGCACTGAGATCTGTGGTTAGCACATTTAGCTGTAAAAGACAAATGACACCAAGCATACAAATCATTGACCATATAATTTTTAAAAGTAATATATACGGTTTATGGTCTGGCCAACACCTGACCTTCTTTAAGGTCAGGACTAATAGAAGTGCTGTGGAAAGACCCAAAGTAAGCAGATAATGTTACAAGATGTGATGATTTTTTGGTAGGACCCAAGTATGTGGGATAGACGTATCCCACGATGTATAATAATAATGGGGAAATAATATAGAACAACTGAAAAGGGATTAAGAGCGGAGCGTAAGGCTCCTAAACACAAAAAAAACAAAAGGATGAAAGGGCGCGCCGCTGTGTTGCGTCCCGACTGGGAGCAACGTGCGATCCAATCGCGAGAGGGCTCTGAAGCGCCAACGGGGCAAGCGTGCAGAGAGAGCATGACTTGGGACGTCTCCCAAGTGACGAGGCACGGAGGTAGTCCTACTGCGGGAAAGCGTATACCTCAAACGCGCAGCCGGCTGGCCGCTCTGGCCGGGGTGTGTCTCATTTCGAGAGGGCAGCCAACCAGAGTGAGGCTAAAAAGAACATACTTAACACATAATTTGACACTCACAGATAAGTAATATTAAATCATTAACCTCCACCATCAAGTGTACAAGTACGTACCGACTGTTCACTTATCTATTTTTATCCATTTCTAAAATCTGATGATGTTTTAGGTCAAATTGATGCAGACATATCCTAAGGATTCACAAACTTTCAAGCACCATTATATGTTTATTCCTCTCAGCTATATACTGCAGAGACTTTGTGAAATCACAAGGGATCCACACAGAGTGACTAGAGGCATACCTTGTTTTACAACCTGTTTGGGATTTAGCTAGTACACTATGACTAACACCCCTGTCGGATCACATATGCTGCTGAATTTTAAATCCATTCTTCAAGACCTGTGGACACTGCCATCTGTTTCAAACAACAAAGAGAAACTATGCTCAAGGTCTGAAATGTATGTATGTCATAAAGCATGTGCTTCCAGACCTCCAATTATATTTTATTTGGGCACTTAAAGTTTGTAGGTAAGAGCAGGATATTGGCTGCAATGCATATACATACACAGTCAGAAATGGGGGTGGAAAGTCTGATCCCAAGAGGCCTGCTGTAGGGGGGTGAGGGGGCACTTCAGCATAGAGATGCATCCATAGCATATGTCTGTTCTAATGCATGCCAATTATGCATTGACAGACAGACGGAGTCTCTGACAGTTTGCTGCTCGTTTGGCAGATGTCTGGTACAAATGCAATAATTTAACTTTCTGTATTATCACAGAGCTGGGCCTGACTGTATGAATAGCATTTGCACATGATATTAATACCAAAACAAAACAACTTTTAGGTGGTTTCACTGAGTCAGCATTGTTTATTCTAATACAAAATATGTGCTAATACGAACTGTGCTGCAGTTATGTCAAACATGAAGGTACAAATTAAATTTCCTATTGTGATGATTAAATTTATAAAAGTATGAAAAAACTGTTTATCCCCCAATAATCTCATGCAATATAAAGTATTGAAAATTTTTCCATTGCAACCAGGTTTTTATTGTTTTATACAAAAGTTGAACATTTATTCTGGTCTGGACACCAACACACAATATCATGCACAAATCAGGAAGAACCAAAGTTTGGGGAATGTAGAATGTGTGGTTCCACTTGTGGTGGTGATATACTTGCTTTTATTTGGCTATATCTGTGGTGCATACATACACATAGTTGAGTGCAGGCTAGCGTGTTTAAATTATATAATTGATTCACGCATGTGAACTAACTTAAAATCAGAGTCAGACTGTTTGCTCTTGGTCCTTCAAATGTACTCCAATTAATTTAATCGCAATGATATTGCAATGATCATAAATTGATTTTATATTGATATTGATATTATATTGATATTGTACATTGATTGATATTTTGTATACTGGACTTTAATATATGATATATATAGATTCGTAGCAAAATGAGCTATATTTGTAAATTATAAATTTGTCATACAGTTAATTTAGTAAAATTTCAAAGAAAATGAAGGAACCATGACAAACCTGGAAGGAAAGAATTCAGATGGGACCCAGTGGAATAGGGCAGCCTTGCCATTACGCAAGCGGCAGCTCAAACCCTGTGGGAATGGCGGCCTTCCTTGTCATACAACATCGTTCTCAAAATCAAAATTGGCAAAGAAGAGCACACATCACCTGTCGTTCATGCCCAGATGAGGAGCCTCACTATGGAGCTCAAAACTGTCAGGCAAACCTCACTGTGCCAGAAGCAAAGTCTGGTTGTCGACATCCTGTCAGTAGCGTCCTGGTTAAGGGTTGATTTCTGGTACCATCTGTCTTGTCCATGCCGGCTTCCATGTTCTAAGTTTCAGAAGTTCTCGTGTCTAGTGGGCTGGGTCTGTGGCAGCACAAGCAGATCAGGCGTGCCCCTGCATGAAAAGTCAAAATTAACCCTGACCTTTTTGTTTTAAACTATGTAAATCTTTTTAGGATATATATTGGATTATTATGCTAATTGAAAACATTCAAGTGTCTACCAGCCATCATCAAGCACAACTTGCTAATGGCTGATATAACATTATTTTTTCACTAGTATAATGAGATAATAGTATTTACATTTTAATGGAATTCAAGTTTCATATTGTCACGAACAGTATAAATAGGGAAGTGGGGTTCATTTTGCAAAGACATAACACAAAGCACTGAGACTGCAGGAAAGCAAAGCTAATAAAGATAAATGAAGCAAACACCAAGGCTAACAAACAATGCTAAGTACAAGAGAGTAACACAAACAAACTGTACAAAAACCAGTAGAGAATGCTAATGACAATTTAAATACAAAGAAACAAAGAGCTAGAAATAGAATTCTGAAACATGGTCAGTGGGCTAACAAACAGACAACAGGCTTAACACTGTCTTAACACTAACGCAACAAGACAATAAACTACTATAGATAGACCGGGTACACCGGACAGAAAGAGCTGATAGGCAGCAGCCTACTATTATAAACTATAAGCTAGACAACAATTCAGCCTTAATACTAAGATACAACGGGTTAATAGTAACAAACACTGAGATAATGAGCACAAAATGAAAAAATGAACAGAACCACAATGCACCTCAACATGGTATAACATTGAATATGGAACACACTAGACATAAAAGACACATGAAAGAAGAATACACAAGAACAAGGAGCATAAACAAGCCTAAAAATTAGAGCCAGAAGAAACAGCCTTTGTGAAAAGATCCAACCAGGAAATGTACCAGAGTCAGGGTATTTATAGGTCTACAAAGCAGGCCTCACCTCTAATTGATCAGCCTGCTATGGAAAAAGAAAAAGGTCAGAGGTATGTAGGCCGGTGGGATACTCCAGCTCATATCATCCTGACACATTCTCAGTGATTAACTTATAGAATCCTTTTTAGCTAACTAATATATATTATAGTGCCAGGTTGTCTAAAATTTAACAAACATAAATTTGGCTGCATCACAAAACTGCAAATTACTATGACAAAATCTGACAAACTATACAGTACTCAATAGGTGAGTAAGGGCATAACATCTGACTAGTAGTTAAGTAAATCACAATGTTCATAGGGAAGAAACGTTACATTTTAGTATTTGAGTCTCAATTTACTTCTATGCGCTGTCAGTGCTCATTAACTATTAAACTTTCAAACTACTAAATAAAATATTAAATAATAACAAAGGCTTTATTTGTGTAATATTTACCCACAGCTACCAGACCAGTAGCTAGCAGACTAATGCTAATAAGCAACACAACTTTCATTTTCCATGTTGGCCCACTGGTTAAAACTAGTTAAAGGTCTGGTTATGGTTTAACTGGTGAACTTAAATGGTCTTACTGTGCTTGCTGTCCAAATCACAACATTGCAGACCTTTTACAGCTCTTCGGTGCAAAACTTAATGTACTTCATAAGATATGTAGGACAGATTATTACAAGGCACCCATATTCAGTGGGAGTCTCTAAATAAAAACATGTAAAAACAAATGCGATAACAAATCTGGAATTCTGAAAACACTGTTGAAGTTGCTTGAAGACTAGCATTGCCCGTAAGGAGTTTTATCGTTTTAGTGTAACCTTGTTTGACTGAAAAGTTAAATGGTTTTAGCAATTGAACTCAACAACACCCATACAGTGTTGTCAGTGTGTTACTGAGGGTTCTGCATCAGTGTAGGAATGAGTGAGGCCATCATCAATTTCATAAACACAGTTTGGAGCATAACACATGTTTATAAAACAGGCCATGGGCTGTTTATTCAGATTGAAACAGTAAACAGTGGAATCCAGTCTTTCTTGGCTCACGATCAAGTACAATTGATCATGTTTTCCAATTTAGAAATGTAGTGCCCTGCCCACATTTACAACCACGCTCAAGAAGTATTTTCAGTGTTTGAAGTAAAAAAGATGGCTTGTCCAAACATCCTCTCCCACGAATCTCTCTCTAAAATAGAATGCAGGCTTATAGAAGGCTGTTGTTCAATGAAGATAATAAAAGAGTCTGAAATTTATAAAACAATGTAAATGCTTAACAGAAATGTTTCTTTAGACTTACTCAAAACCATTCAGAATCAAATGGTCCTGTAAAGGAGCTGTATAAATGTTGTTCATAGCAGCTATTTAATGGAATTTTATATAATAACTATACCATGGTAGCTATAAGTTGTGCACCATTTTACATATCATGCATCATAATAAGTTAATTTATCTAATTGTATCTATCAAAGATACATCATTACTGCAATCTAAATATGCAAATAGAAGGTATTAAACACATAATTATAGATAACTGGGAGTAATAACTTTCTTTCCATAATTATTGCCATTCTCTGCTCAACACATTTCATTACAGCACTGCAATCCAAACATGAACTGCAACTCAGAGCTGAGACTGTGGATTAGCCTCTACCAAATTACAGTTATCTGCGTATGCAAATAAGAAAGATAAGCAATCACTCATTTCCCTGGCAGCTACAAAGACAAAGTTACTGAGCTTGGAAGAAAGACATTAGAAACTGAAATACATTAATTTGGCAGCACATTGTATGGGATGAGTCTGTATGCCCTGCTTGTCTCACTTGGGTTTTGGGCATGAATATTAATACGTATGACAGCTGATAACATATATGTGTGTTTGAATAATGCCAGTAAAACATTGTTTTACTGATACAGTGACATATTTTAATAGTATCTACTTTACAGCAATAATCATGATATACTTTTTACTTAAAGACTAATCATATAGGGTACATTCAGTTTCTCCTGATGGCTTGATTAAAAATTAAGTTAAATTAAGCATTCTAAATAATAAAAAATTCATCAGTGATTCACCGGTGTAGGAGTCTGCCATAAACAAAGACTGTGAAGGCTATTCCAAAGTAACAGCACATGACAGTGGATAGGGGGCTGCCTCAGTTACATAACATATAAGTGACAAATAATTAATTAATTAATTATACTATTAAACCATTGCTTACTTCTTTACTTTTAGTCTGAAGCTCATTACAACGATTTTATTAAATTAAAAACAATACTTCATGCAATCTGTATAATTAACTTAGAATTTTCTTGAAGCTGAACTGTTCTCTTGGGTAAAATTTCCTCTCTTGTGCTTTAATATGCTAACATAATTAAAACAGCAAAAAAGATCTACAGCGTTAATTCCAACTTCCTAAATCACGCTCAAAAATATATTTTTTTTATCAATATTATACCACATTAGATTAGTAAGGACAACTTATATTTTTGTATTCAAGTTTTAATTGTTAATTTATTTATAGATATTGTTGTTTACTTATGTCAATGTCAGTTTTTTTTTTAACAGTTTTTTTGTCAATATCATAGGAAATTAAAAATCCATCCCCTAAGAATACAGGGTGCAGATGTAAATGTCACACATAATTGTCAATTATATCTGCAAGTGGTACCTGACGTCATAACTCAAACTTGGATCTCC
This sequence comes from Parotocinclus maculicauda, assembly GCA_034780255.1. Taxonomy (NCBI): domain Eukaryota; kingdom Metazoa; phylum Chordata; class Actinopteri; order Siluriformes; family Loricariidae; genus Parotocinclus; species Parotocinclus maculicauda. The sequence continues at coordinate 13,969 of JAUZSU010091939.1, forward strand.
TTAGATTTTTCATACTCATAGTTTGCTAGAGCCGGAGTCCCAGCTTGTCCCATACTCGATTGCACATAAATCTGGTAAATGAGCAGGTCAAGGAAGTGTTGCAATCTGTGCAATCTAAAAGCTGAGATTGAGCAAGCATTATCCTACCGAAAAATGCCAAAGCCCTACCTCAGGATGTCCCGTTCATACCGAAGATCTGTTACTGTCCCTTATGTCACTACTAGTTCCTCAGATTACCGCACCAGCAGTTGGGGCAGTGTGTCACTCAACAACATACTCAAACCCAACCGTCGTTGGATCCCAAACAGTTCCAGGATTAGTCACTATGGTCCCAGTTCATAGCTATGCAGGTTTCTTTTTCACGACACCACTGCATATGACAGTGACTGGCTGTCAATAGCAGGATGTGTAATGCACCGTATTGACACCAAATTTCCTTCTGCTAAGCACCTGGAGATGATCCGGGCAGAGACAGGGGTGTGTATTTAAGCTATGGGAGCACAAGCTTTGATAGATCAAACAATCCTCTCTACTTGTGGTCTGTCCAGAGCCTGTATGCCATGTGTATGCCTTCATGGAACCACTGCTCCCAACACTTACTAACAGCTAGGTCAGAATGGCCCACTCATACCTAGTTGTGGGGATTTCAATTTCTGTCAAGGGTCCATGGCAGTAGGTCTAATTGAACTTGTGCTTAAAGTATCCCTCAAGCTTGGCAAGCCTCTGAAGGGTTAGTCAAGGATTCCAAAATTATCCACAGATTTTCTGTTGGGGACAGGTCTAGACTGTATGTAGGCCTGTCCAGTACCCACACTTTCATCTTCCACAGCCATGCATTTGTAATTTTTTCAGAATGTCGTTTTGCATTGTCTTGCATGAAAACTTGAAAAATCAAAAAAGCCTTTTTGGTTTTCACTGCAGTGATGTCTAAGGGTTTAAAACGCACGAGTGTTTAGCTTAAGCTTGTGTCCTTGGCTCTTACACTCCTCACAGATATGTAATGTTGGATCTTGTTCCTTTAACTGGGTTCTCTTTATATATTTGAAATATGTTTTAAGTCATATGCATGACCTATGTCCTGTATACAGAAAATTCTAAAGTTTTTACAAACGTTCAAGCACTATTGCACACCATCTACATCAGTCATATTGGTTTCTTACACTTACAAAGATGAGGCCAGTAATGGCCAATTCAGAAAACAAAGCTGGTCAGTTTGGGGACTGACAGATGTTTGATGGTCTCACCAATGTTTGAAAACAAACACTCAAAATAATGGATCCTAATGACAGTATTCATATATTCACTGTTCCAAAGGGTTGAAACCTTTATCAGAGCACATGCGTAAACAGATATAGGAATAAAGAAAGCAAATCTTTGTTTTCAAAACTTGTTTTTAAACCGAAATGGTAACCACAGACCCAAACACATCAACATACCCAACTCCAGAAAACTCCAATATAGTGTATGGATTAATTAATAAACTTTGGTATTAATATGAAGCCCCACCCCTTGCTCTTTCAGAAAGGCTTTCTTCTGTAATAATTTTAAGATAGTTAGTACTTAGTTACAGTTATATTCAGAAGAACACCAGGACCCAAAGGCTTTTCAACATAAATTTGCCCAGATGTGTACACTGTGGTCATAAAAGACATGATGGACATGATCAGCTACAATACTCAGGTATGCTGTGGCATTTAAACTATGCTCAATTGTTATTAAGCGACCCAAAGTCTGCCAACAAATGTGTGCCATGCTGTCTGCTTCAAATTTTAAAATGATGTACTGTACATTCAGAGATGCTCTTCTTTCTCATATCTTGGTTGTTATGAGTGGTAATTTGAATTACTGCTGCCTTTTTTCAGCTCAAATCTCAGAGCCCTGTACATCAAAATTGCAGTAGATTAAAACTTTCTGAAGTATTCAGACCAGCTAATCCAGCGACAAGAAATATGTTAAGTTTAATTCACTTCATTAATTTTTCTTCCTCGTGAATCTCAGTTGAACTTCAGCAAGTTGTCTTGACCATGTCTACATGCCTAAATGCACTCATTGGCTGATTAGATATTTGAGTTAATGAGCAGTTGAAAGTGCTGGAGAAACCTTATAAAGTGGCTGGTGAATGTATTCTCAAATTAGAATTATTATATTCTCTATTATATTGTAAAGACAACGCAGAACTGACACAGTCATGTAGATAAAGAAACTCTACAATTGAGCTTTATTTTTTAATGAGTTCATTATCACTTACTTTACACTTTTTCCTTTACTGCAGCTTGTAAACCTTTAGATGTAGAAATGTTTCAAATTTTATGTTTATTACAGAACATTTTGTAACATTGTTTTCTTGCATCACTTTGTTATAATTAAACATTGATTCCAGTTTTGATTCCAGTGAGTGACCTAAGGGTGGAAATTGTGGAAAAAGCATGCACATTTTCAGATATTTAAAAAAAAAAATATATATATATAGACCAAGTCTATGTCAGTCAACACTACAGAGTCTGATTTTTTTTTTTTAATGCTGTTTCACTAGGCTGACCGAATAACAAACAAAAACAGGGAAGCGCACTGACACAATCAGATACAGAGAGACAGACACTATAATGGCTTGTGAAAATTCCAATTAGTTAAGCCACGCTAATTATCCACTTGATTTATATCCATATCAAAAGTCATTGGTTCCATCCATTCCATGCTTTGCTAAGCCACATCCTCACCTGCTAACGCTATCCTTTCAGTGCGCCACAATTTTAGAAAAACTTTTATAATGTGAATTTCTTAGAGGGCTAAAACATTTTAATGAATGCATCTTTTTTCATATGTTTTCCTTGTGACTCTAGGCAGAAAACCTGAATCTAGTTGTAAGCTTTACAGGAACAGCATTTTTTACAATGTTTTTAAAAAATCTTATAAAAGACCAAAAAATGTATATTTCTTTCCTGTCAGCCATCCTTCACTTGTTGAAGGTCTCTTCTTTCATCTGGCACTCTGCAGCACATCCTTCAGTAGCATGTATTAATATTCTGCACACATTTTCTCATTATGATCCAAGGCTGTCCTTCCCCTCGCTGCCTTATTTTCTATCAATGGCTTCCGGGCATAGGTTTATATGTGCTACATGTGCCTCCTGTGCCGAGCCTTAGCCAGAATGATCCCTAGCCCTGATATTGTGCTACCTGTCACTGTTATCTTCAGCTTTAGCCCTAAGTCATGGGGATAAGGGTCCGCACCTCCAGTTTTGGCAGCTGGCTAACAATCTTTCTCTCTAGGAGAGTGGTCTCAGCGGGCTCAATTTAGACCGTAGACACTCACCCTGTTGCTGGCTGTATGCTTGGAGCTGCCACATTCAGAGGGATTCATTGAGGCCCACTGGCAAGCTGAGTTAAAAGGACTGGAAAGACACAGAGTAACCTATATCATACAGTATATACCACTGAATCCAACCCACTGAAAAGCAGCAGTAAGATGTGGAAATGTAGGATGTTTCTGAAAGCACTTATTAAACATTAAAATGCTTTTTCATAAATGCTCCACAAATCATGAACCATGCTAGCCTATGATTCACAGAAGTGCATACATAAAGTATGAACAGAATTGTCACAAAGTGACATTATATATTCTAGGATTGCTGCATCTTTAAAATGTACTTCTGAATATATGCAGCATGTACTCCATGTATCTGAATCTTCAAGGGTCATCATTACAGTTCAGACCTGTCAGATCAGGCAAGGAATCAAAAGAAGTTAATTAAAATGACTATTAGCTTAGTTTGTAGCACTCCTCAGTTCAAGCCTAGAATTCTGTCCAGATTTTTACACACTAAGGGTCTCGTTCATATAACATAAAAAGACCACCACATATAGCACATACAAATTAAACTTAAATTGGACCTTCCCAACAGCTCTCCACCAGATTCGCAAATGCCACATAAACACAAGATGTATTACTACAACATGCATATGATAATGAACACCAATCTTTCGTGAATCAAACACACGCACACTTTCATTTACAATTAGCATACAGTTACCATAATCCACACCCACAAATAACAAATGACCAGCATATAACTAAGCCACCTCCAAATATCTCAGGCAAAGTTAAAAAAGTGTCACATATCATTTTAATATGAAATAGACTTTTTATTGATTGGAGGTTCAAATCCACAAATTTTTAACTGTTCTAGGTTTAAGTAACTATATTTGGGGTCCAAACTGAAAGAGCTGGCAGCATTATTAGTGAAGCTCCTTTATAAGCTAATGGGGACAGTGATCTACCTAGCCAAATGATCATGCTGAACAGATATACTGTTGCTGATAAATGCATGCTGAGAAAGTAATCGTTTCTAAATTAGAAAAAGCATTATTCTCCTAAAAGAATACAACTTTCAAAATGACCAGTCGTGTCGGATTGGATTGAATTGATAATTAATATTTTTTACATTGTATTAATTACATTACTGTGGTAGCCTAGCCTAAGGTACTGGACTCTGGACCCGATGGTCCAGGGTTAAAATCCCACCTTTGCCAAGCTGCCAAAGTTGGGCCACCTTAACCCGTGATTGCTTGAAGTTAAGACTCTATGAGTTGTAAGTCGCTCCACAAACAGCATCTTTGTCCCACACTACCACCGTTCACCTCTCTGGACCAGTTCACCCACCAAAGTGTCACATGTAAAAGAAACAGCAGTGCTGAAAAAGCAAAAAAAAAAAATTTATGAATCAGTTTTGTACATAAACAATTCTTTGCAACAAATAAATTCCATGCTAAGGTAAATATGCAAGGCAAAAGTTTACAGTCAAATAAAAATGTGTAATGGTTCAAGTCTGTATGTGTTTCGCTTGAGTAGAGGATGAACCATTTCAGAAACATCCAATTAATTCCTGTTGTGTAACCGCTGTAGCTGCAATGCTTAAATTGGGAATTTTCAAAATGGGAGGCATAATGCCACGTTCAGATAAAAATGTGTCCTCCAGATTTGGCATACCCTATTCCAGGGCCATGTTAAACAGGATGCAACAAGTCAGTACTATTTAACAGTCTTTGGGTTTGTACAACAGTGTGCCTCCTGTTGTACCATCTACATATAATGCTGACAAAAATTAATTCTTACCAGCAGTGTACAGCCACCAACCTTTTAAAATTTACTCAAGAACTGATCAGGTTTGTACATGTGCATTTGCATTGTAAGCCAGTTCATCAGTGGGGTCAGGGGATAACCATTGTTTGGTGAGGTGGAGAAAATTAGAAGACAGCATTATGCATAACTGTATGAATAAATCTAGAATATTATATCTTTTATGCTTGCTTTCCATTGAGCCAGTCATCACTTATCTAAAACTCTGGCTTAGTGAGGGCTGTAAAATCCCTGATCTGTCTGTCAGCAATCTCCTGATGAAATGTTCCAATAGCCAAAAAGCAAAGCACAGACAACACCTGTACAGATACCGGAATGGCATGGGATCTGCTGGGCAGCCTTCTCAAAGATGGCTAGAAAAAATGTTGAATAAATGCAAAGTCTTAGTAGACTAAAGCAGCCAATTATCACTCTTAGCTAATAAATCAGGATGATCTCTAAGGATGCATTCTCTCTGCAGAATCTGTCTGCTATATTCATCATAAGCACAAGATTGGCCATTTCAACTGGTGATAGTGAAATAGTGAAACAATCAATTAATTAATTAGCCACGTGTAACAAAATAATTTACAGTAATACAGGCTACTGGAAGTTTCTCTGAATAAAAGGCTGTATTTAACAGTGCTTATTCAGGGTAATTTTGTTTATGTTTCATTTTATGTATTATATAATTATTCATTCATTCATTATCTTTTCCGCTTATTCCATTTGAGGTCGCGGGCCAGCCGGTGCCCACCCGGCAACTCTGGGCGCAAGGGCAGGAACAACCTCAGATGGGGCGCCAATCCATCGCAGGGCACACTCACACACACACTAAGGGACACTTTTTAGAGACACCAATTAACCTAACATCCGGAGTACCCGGAGTAAACCCACGCAGGCACGGGGAGGACATGCAGACTCCACACAGAAAGGTCCCAATTCACTCC
>JAUZSU010092050.1:0-20027 GCA_034780255.1 Parotocinclus maculicauda
CTATATATATATAGATATATAGAAATATATACATATAAATATATATATATATATATATATATATATATATATATATGTGTATATATATATATATATATATATATATATATATATATATGTATATATAAATATGTATATATACAATATTTACACACACACAAAATACAATAGAGTTTGCTGCTCTGTAGTTGCCATGAAAATTCTCAACAGCATTCTTAAATGCCTTCCATGCTATTTTCTCTGGTTTTGCTAACAGATCTAGGAGCTTCTTGACCTGTCTGAGTCATTGACTGACAAACATGCCTTGGCGAATTTTGCCATCAGTTAATTATTCACCTCAAACAGTGAAATCCATACATTTTATTGAGTTCACAAAATGTTATCAACCCGTGTTTTATATGAAGAGTATTCCCAGCTGCAGTGACAATCCCTTTTGAACAAACACAGATGGTAACTATTGTATTTTATGGTTTTCAATAACAGTTTCATGTTATTTGAAATTTCTTTCAGGTGTAATTTATTGCCAGTGAGTGCTGATGGATGGACATTGCCATTGTAAAACAGGAAAGCTTTCAGGCTTAACTGAGTTATGCATACAACCCAAAGCTGTGCACAATGTTTGTACTTGGTAAGAGCAAAACACATAATTGTTTTTGCTTTAGTTTCAAACATATCTTACAAGTCTCAAAGTCTTTAACATGGCCATTTACTTCTGGCTGCGTAATCAAATGAGGATAACAAGGCATCAAGGATTCAACATCTGATTTAGAGTCATTTTGCACATCTGCTTCATGCATTGTGGCATATTTTCCTGTCAAATCTCTCATTTGTCACAGGGATCTCTTTAGCTCCATGTCTTTGGTGGCTTTGGTAATAGCGAACCTGAAACCATGTAGCACAGGTTTCATGACTGATGACATGATGACACTGGGATATTCAGTAAATTTCTTATCTATAATAGAAAAGCCACATACACTGCTAAGACAAAAGGAAAAGTCTGTCATGTGATTGCCCCAGTTTAATCCCAAACTTGGACACACCAAAAGCCAGCCTATGATTTTATGTCCCAAGTCCATGGATTTGGATGTGTTTACTCAGCCATGTAGAATTCAGCACAAAAATCACAGAGCTATTGTGTGTTATTAAGCTTTTGTGAGGCTAATACGTGTGATGGTGCAGTTGACTTACACAAACACACACAGATTTCAAGCTGAGAACATGGAATCCAGAGAAAACACTCATGTTTGATCAAATTAAATAAATTACATAGTAAAGCATAAGTGATGTGATTTTTAAGTAGAGCAAAATTATGTTGTGCTACCCATGCTAAACAGTTATTGAACCCTCCCTCACAATCCCAGTCCAGTCAATAATATTGACAAAAATGAATCACCACTCTCTGCCCAACCCACCCCAAATGACCTCACCATTTTTCAAACCCTGCTTACAGCAAAAATGGGATACTTAGCAAATTTATTTTCTGTGTCCTTTAAGATAAGCAACGAGGGTTTCATTTCAGCACATTTCATTGTTCCCAATCGTTATTAAAGTGATTGTTTCAGAAGGGGTTTAGAATTACTATTAGCAAGTGGTGAAAGGTCAGTTTGCCTCTAGGATTCTCCAGGGTTTTCGCTGGGATGTTATTTTTGTGAGTTGTGAGTATAAAGAACAAAGCGAATAAAAATAAGAAATATTAAAGAGAATCATAAGTAATATATTTTAAATTTGTTTATATTTATGTTCGAACAATGTGATGCTTAAGAAAAACCTGCAACACTACAGTGCCACCCAGTGGCTGCTGGAAACCGAAGTCTATTTTGGTACCACTTGGTATACAATGTCACATACTGCAAGTGTAAGTACTGAATGTTTTCTTTAATAACCAGGTAAATCAACACAGACTTGATTATTAAATATTTAAGGAAACAATTTGTGTTAAAATAAATTCATTGTTGTGGTCATGTATTCTGGGTGCTTTTAATGCTATGTGCATAACCAAGTATATATATTTTGAAAATACAATAAAACACTATATATAACTTACCATGAAGGAGTTTTTAGGATCAAATGAAACTGTAGAATTGATAAGAAGCTCGAGTACCCTGTTGAGCTGCCTCTAGCCCGGATACAAAATGGGATATGGTTGGGCTTGGACGCATACGGGTTCTGTAAGTTACCCTGTGGCACATTTTTCCAGTGACGTTGCAGCTGGGTCTATAGATTCTGCAGACTCACAGGTTGCTAAAGTCCAGCTGGTCCCATAAATGCTTGATTCGAGATAGATATGGGTAGGCCAAATAAGTGTTGTAATCTGGCAGAGACATTCCGGGAAAACTGTTGCTGTGTGTAGGCAAACATTATCCTGCTGAAAAATGTCAGTTGGAAGGCCTGAGGTTCAACATGTGTTTGCAGGATGTCTTGCACATATCACTGAGTTGTTGGTGTCCCTTATATCGCTACCAGTGGTGACCGACTGCCATATATGCAATGGCTCCTCAGATTATCACATCAACAGTTGGAATAGTGTGTCGCTCCACAGCAAAGGAATGTTTGAATCACTTACCATGGGGTATCCATACTCAAATCCTACTGTTTTTTATCCCCCCAAAAAAAGTTGGATTAGTCACTAAAGACAATATGATTCCAGTATGTAGCAGTCCAGATTTACGACACAACTGCAAACAAAGGCAACAGTTTGTTGCAGTCTGACATTTCTATGTGGGTGCTTATTTTTTGTCAGTGAGTATATTTTAATACAACCCCATGACCTAATAACATGTATGATCTCATTAGGTAAAGAATTATAAAATACATTAAGCATGTAACTCAGGTATTTAGTGTTTTACTGCCTGTTCTAAAACATCTCTCAGTTTTAGGGCATTTAAAATCTGGTGCATTTGCTCTCTAGTCAGTGTGTCACACACAGATTGGATCCTCGCAACCCCATACAGTTGTCATTCTGAAATGTAGGTATTTCAGTGTTGTAATGTGCTTGGATAGGAAGAATATTTGCCAAAATGTGCCTATCTTAAATTATTTTATGCCTTTTTGCAGGAAAATCACATTCAGGACGTGAGTGGTTATTCACACAATTCAACACTATCTGAATGTAATTCTTCGTAATGCTTTCAGTAGAGTAGTTGCTTACATCTTCTGGTCAAACTACACCATGTTTTCATTATACAAATTATGTTTACAGTTTAAACCATCCGTATAAAAATGTAAAAAAAAAAAAGTTTTACTGTCGAAGTTCCACTGGCTTCTTGCCAAAGAATCTTAGTTTCCTCACTGCCCATAGTTTTACATATTCAAAGTGTGTAAGTAGTGTTCTCCCCCCAATTGTCCTTTTAGTGTTACAGTGTTACAAAGTTACAGAGTCTGGAGGTTATTTTGGAATTCAATGGACACAGGAAGGGGTACATCCTGGACAGAGGACCAGTCCATCACATTGTTCTAACACTATACTAACCAACCTTTATTTTGCAAGCCAGTTCTGGGGGTTTAACCCAGGTCCTCAGAAACAACTTTTTTCAGCAGCTGGAGCTTATCGCTTAGTCACAGGAGCTGTGTTTAACAGTAAATAGTAACTGATTGTTAAACACAGTAAACAAAACAATAATATGCAACAGTAGTGCAGTGCAGTCAGAAGTACCATATAAATACAACGTCCATGCTTTTAGGACTTGTGTGAAAATCTGATTATATTTCAGGTCATATTTATGCAGAAATATACAAATTATTTTAAAGGGTTCACAAACATACGAGCATCTCTGTAATTTAATCAGCATTTGTCTGACATAATTTACCATATCAACAGTTCTTCAAAGGATTGTGTAATTTTAAAGGGGCACCACTTTAAACTGTTTAGCAGCATATCCTCTGCACATAATACGAGTCCTTTGTTTTGCAAGTGGTAAACAAAGTTAATCTCCAGTTGTGTGGGGTTTATGCACTTTTGCAATTTGCTTCTTGGGCTTTGAAAACAGGACTAGCTGCATTTCTTATTTTTTATTGAGCGTTTGCTCTGCTTTAGATTTTCATGTGTCCTCTGAAAATCTACAAGTTGATCCTTCAAATGTACATGTTTATGTTCATCCTAGATGGACTATCATCTTTCATGCTCTCATTGCTGAGAATTTCACAGCCTACAACACATTATGGTTGTGACAGTGCAGTGGTATTTCAGTACATGCTAACACAGCAGTGCTGTCTGTGTCTAAATGAGCATCGGCTGCTTCAAGGGTGGGCGAAACAGGTGTGTTAGAATTATCATGGCTGGGCTCATTGCTTGTAGCATCTACCACCTTTAGTCATAGTTAAGTAATCAATTTATTCAAGGCATTCATTTGTAACCACTGTTTCTGACAGATGACTGATATCGTCTTGTAAAATTTGAGATTTGGGTGATTTAGACGTAAGGATCTATGGTGTAGCCCACGTGTAATTTTTTAAACACAAAACACAAACTAATTTTATGAAAACATTATTACTATAATATTTGAGATTTTCAATTATGAAACAATTCCATAAATTATTAAATAATCATTTAGTACATTGTCTGAGGTCATCAGGCGTACCACCCTGTGATACCTACCCACTGCTGTAAACAACTGGTACAATGATACAAAAATTACTTTAAATTCTGACTTTAATCCTGCTCGCTTTCTGTGTGGAGTTTTGTCCTTCACGTGTCTGTGTGGGTTTATCCAAGGTACTCTGGTTTCCTTCAATATTCCAGGTAAAGTTTCAGTGTTATGAATTACAATGTGTAAAATGTGTTCACATGTTGGTTTGAAAACCAACCACAATTCCTCAGAGACCTGGGTTCAAGTCCAAGACTCCTTGTGTCAGGGTGGGAGTCCTGTACATGAATCCCAGTAAAATGTTTTTGTGACAAAAAAAGAGAATCTTGGGTTTAAAAAGTGAATCTCATACCAAACAACTTCAGTACAAGCACTACATTTGAAGTAAACCCCCAGCGTTTTCCCAAAAGCTTAAGCAGCCAACACTTTCAGTCAGAGTCAGCTTTTTTTGGTTAATGGATCGGTTATGTTCATCCATGAATATTTTAAAGAAAGTCAGCCACACTGCAAACAAGGTAATGTTAGCTCATAGGTATTTATTTTGACTAACCGTATAACCTACCAGAAGTACATATTACACAACTAAAGCAAAGGTATTGTAGCATAAACAAAATTTATTCAGAGCCCAGGTAACATTGTACTGAAAACTTTGAGAGTAAAACCATGAAGTGGCCAAATTACTACCAAAATCCATGGTAGAACTGTGAAATACTTTATGGTCAGTTCGTAGTCAACCAAGTTTACAATTTTACTATGAAATTTGACAGTAGAACCATAACGTAGCCAAATTACCATCAAAATGTATAGTAGAACTGTGAACTTTACAGTCAAACTGTAAAAGTTCACATTGAAACTGTCAATCAATGTACATATTTACTATTAAATTTCACAGTATTTTTTTCCTTAAATGTCTCCTCGCAACGTTAATAATTACTTTACAAAAGGTCATAAATAACGAAAGTTAATGAATGTAATATTATTGATTGTCTTGTTTATCCAAATGCACCGCAAGGTGGCAGTATACTCACTGAGTTTTCATCTAGGTTCTGTAGCACGCCATATAGGCTGAGTGCACTTCCATGTTATCCACCCAAATGGTTTGTCTGCACCCATACACCATATTCCCGGTTTGTTTGGAGTAAAACGCCTGCAGCATGTCTGACAAATGCCACGATGTCGATTTAACAAGAGCTAAGCAAAACACTGGAGTTTGGCTGGTGAAGGTTTGCCAATGCAGTTATCTTGTATTTGTATTCTAACGTCGCTCTAAACTGACAATATGAATAATACGTTAATTAGATCTGCCATATTACTAGGTACCCAAGTATCTGGCACAACAATGGGGGAAAGCATGTGGACGAGGAGAAGTTGGCAAGCTTAAAATAATAAAGTAAGGATTATAGTCAATAGACAAACCTATTAAACCCTCTTTCTAAATGTTTCTGTAATCCATTTCCTTCCCTTCTGTCATCTTTACAAGACAACAAGGAAAAACAGTGGTATGTACTTCTTAATATTTACCTTATATATTTATGCTGTACTATGCAGTGATCCTCTAAATTATAGACAAAAGCATTAATGTAGTACACAGGCTGTTGAGCCTCTAATTGCACGCATTTATAATTTTTAATATTTATAGGTTTTTCCAGATGCATCAAATCAAGTAATGAGCATATTAATTCAACAAAATATCTTCTAGACTGTAAAGACAAATAAGTTTGCTACATCATGTCACCACTGTATGCATAGGCCATGCCTAGAAAGGTAGAATATAACCTTGTCAGAGTTTGAATGCCTAACTGTTCCGAAGGTGTCCTTCAATCTAAGTGAAGAGCTGAGTGTGGTTGAAAATTCAGGGGAGAAAGAGAAATCAGTGCGAGCCCCCAGAGAGCATCCTTTCACCATGCAGACTGTGGGAGGTCAGAGCCTGGCTGTCTTTACAGAGAGCTCCTCAGGTGAACCTCACATCAAACACTCCTGAAGAAAAAGAACAGTTCTTACAATCACATCTAATGAGAATTCACACAGTGAAGTGCGGGATTGAAGACATGCATGTCAGCTGGCTATAGTTCACTTACATGGCTTTGGAATGGACACACATACCACAGAAAGCATATATTAATATGCAACATGTTTTTCTAAGCATAATATGTATTTAGCTACAGTCCTACAAATCTTAAGGATTGTGATTTTATGTTGTCTTTAGCCTCCACTGATTTCACTTCTTTCCTGTTGCTGTGTTTGTGCTTTTAACTTGAACGGCATCATTTGTGTGGTTACTGGAACACAGCAATTACTGTATTTCATAGTAACCATGTTATTGGGCTGTAAAAAACATACCTAAATTCACAGCTGTGAGAGAGTTATTGAGCAGAGGGGTGTCATTTAAGCTTAAATAGCTACTTCATAAGACTGAAAAAAGTGCCTCCCAAATGTGAAATATTAGTTTTAGGGTTTTTTTTTCAGTGTTTTTGTTCCCATTTGCTTATGAATATTTTTGCAGCCGCCTGCCTCACTATTGCAAGCCACAGGTATTGATTAAGTGGTTGCTAAGCAACAGGTTAGCCACCGAAGTTGGCCATGAATAGAGGCTCTAGCTGCAGTTAAAAGCTTTCTCTGGCCTATGGGGGCGGTAAGGGAGGGGGAATATTTTTTCAACCAAGTTATGAATTGAAGTAGTTCAGAGTGAAAAGCACTTCATCAAACGCAATAGTGTGTAATCGCTCAAAGCCGGCAAACACTCCTAAGAATTTCACTCGCGGTCTGCAGACATGACTCCTCACTGTAGCAGAAAAATATTTTATGGATCTTATTTAGCAACACTAAATGAAGTAAATAAATTCAGCTCAAAATTGGCATGTCTTTTTCAGACTGCTTTACAGCTGAATGAAGAACTGGCAATTTGACTGTGCTTTTTTTGTACTGTAAAAATAATAATCTACAACCTGTAGACTAGAAGGTTGATTGTTCTAGTCTCAGCACGATCAGGATGTCACGGTTGGACCCTTGAGCAAGGCACCTAATTAGGGATTAAATGGAGAACTGGAAATTGTTGGAACTGTAAGTGAAGGAGCTGTAATCAGCTATCGGACGTACCACCATATTTAGACATCATACTCAGACATATTTGGACAAAATGAGAACTAAAGTAAGGTTGACTTAAGGTTTGATTCTGCAAATTGCACTATTTTCACCACATCATTACCTTGAGGTGCATATAGCAAACAAGCTTAGTGGCAAAATATCCTATCCACCCAAATAGCCTGTCTCAACCACCTTAACCCATGGTCTTAATCTTGCATTGCTTGGATTGTACTTTGAAATATGATTTCAGTTGAAACTCGTTCTGGATAAGGGCTAAATGTTGTAAATGCATCAGGGCAATGACAGAAAGCACACCACCAAGTTTTGCAACAACTTCTGCTTCTGTAATTCTTTGAGAAATATGCATACTAACTAACGTTATATGACAATGCTCTCTTCAAGGTAGATTGCTAAAGTTGCAAGCTGTATATACATTAAATACTTGTGTATTATGAAATTTTAATTGAGAGAGAGGAGTGTTGCGCAATGACAAAATAAGATCTAGGTACAATATTTTGCTATGTAATTATCTCACTCACTGATTTTCTTTCTTTTTGCTATTATCTAATGCACTATTCTGATATTGGCATCAAATGCTGGATTGATATAGGATAATTTAGAATTGTCTGACTCAGTTTATTCTTTGAATGTGTGGGATGTTGAAATGGCAGAGATTATGCAAATGAACATAATATACAAGTTTTCTTACAACACACAGCTGTCACGTCTGTTGGGGTTTTGCATAAATATTTTTACTTTCACACAAGAACATGCATTCACACATTATCTAACATATAAAATAACTACAAATTAACTTGCACCTGCCAACCTTATGTAAAATAGTGTGCAAATAGTGTGTATTCTAAATAATGCTATTTAGTATCTTGGACTGAATCCATCCTTGTGTGAGGTTGTCTTGTCAGTGTTTATGTGCTAGTATCTGTGCAAAAGCTGTCACCATATCCTCTGTTCAGTTTTTGTTGTAGGCTTAAACGCATGAACATGACACTTCGCTGATGGATATTTTCCCAGTAGGCAATTGGAAAAAGAGGAGGAAGTGAGCAGGCTTTGTGGCTTTCAAGACTGCATTTTGAATGAAAGTGCAGAGGTGGTCTTAATAAGGCATCGGGGTCAAATGTGTGAGATTCGTCGCTTGGTAATAGGCTGACTTACCTTGCCCTTGCATGTAGGCTGGGATGTCAAAGCTCCCTTAACAAGCATACAGTGAACACATATAGTCTGTTGCCAGGTATGCCTGGAGAAAAAAGGGGAAATCATAAACATTCATCTACATCACAAGTCATAATTTATATCTAAACGGAGACTGTGTACAGATACTGTGCAGCAACTAACCTTACTTACAAGGTTGATGACAAAGTGCTCAATTAAGCTTGGAGGCCATTGAATCATCAAATGCCAATTGATGACTGACGTGGTGAGGAATGTGCATCAAATCGGTAGAGCAGAAATCTAGCATTATAGTGATTTTCTGTCTAGAGGTTATATTGATATATTTTGGAAACCAGTCTCTGTTTCCTGTTGCTGTGAATTAGTGTTTTATCCAAGCAGATCAGAAGTGGGCTTGTATATTTCACACCCATCTAGCACTATATCTTATTAATGCAAAATCCTGGTTGTGGTGCCTGTTGGCAGCTCTGTCCTTGTTTTGTAGACTCTGTTAAGTGTTACTGCATTTGATAATAAACTATTTAATATTCCGTCTCCTCTGGTGTTAAAACTGAGATATGATACTCAACTATAGTTTTGTTTTTATATACTTTAAAAGAAAACAGTTCTGGTTGAAACCATCCAAACTAATGTGAATTATGATCTGTTTGAGTGACACATTGGGTGTTTTATGCATAATACTTTGGGCATACAGTTGCAATTGAAAGCTTGTGAATGCTTTAAATTGTTCTGCAAAATATGACCTTAAACATCATTATATTTTCAAAAAAAATTTGAGAATCAAATTAGTTGATTTATTTTTTGTAGGAAATGATCAAATAATATCTAATATTATTTGATTTGATTATAATATCTGTTGGTGGCAAAAGTGCAAGAAGGTCAGCAGTTTTAGTCAGATGTTTTCAATCAATAGAATAACAATTAGTGGGTCCCCCGATGTACTGTTAAGGAAAATGTCAGGACATCTGCCAATTAAACTGAATCTCAGGAGACTGTGTTATTTTACTAAAGATCTTTCTGAATATAGTCATTGCCAAAAGTTTTAAGTGGCACAAATCTTGGTTTTCACGTAGTTTCACAAAGCCTCAGCTTTTAGAACCCTTAGTCAGATGTTTATATGGTATAATTAACTACAATTATAAGGATTCCATACCTTTTTTAAAATCTTTTGTTGACAAATAAAAAACTCATTATTTACAGTGTTGTCACTTTTTTTAACGACTTGCAACTCACCTTGGCATGCTGGATATCGGCTTCTTGGCATTTTATTGAATAATGATAACCCATTCTTACCTAGTCAGTGCTTGGTGTTGATCACAGTTTCTTTTTGAGGATTGACCACAGGTTCTCAATGGGATTGAGATCTGGGGAGTTTCCTGGCTATGCACCCAAAATTTCAATGTTTATTGTTCACCAAGTCACTTTTACCTTGTGACATGGTGCTCCATCATTCTGGAAAACGCATTGTTCATCTCCAACTTGCTCGTGGATCGTCGAAAGAAGTTGCTCTTGGCAGTTGTTTTGATACCATTCTTTATTCATGGCAGTGTACTTGGGGAAAATTGTGAGTGAGCCCACTCCCATGAATAAGCAGCAACCCCACATTTGTTTCTTTGGAGGTAATCATGGTTAACAGAAGTAAATTGCAACCAGTATGCACTTCTAATCATCATGTCAGAGTGATATTAGGAAAACGGTTAAGAAGGACAAGACAGAGTTAAGACAAGAGTTAACGAGATTATCACTGAAATGTTGTTAGCAGGCCATTTTGTAGGGCTGAAATGTGGTGGCTGGAGTGCAGTATTTTCTGTGATTAGGTCATGTTCATGGCAGGTATCAATATATGGATCTTGTATATGGATATATGGAGTTTATCAAATTTCCACAAAAAAAAAAACTTTGTAAAAATGAATAAAACAAAACAAAGTTTGTGCCATTCTCAAAACTTGTGACTGTACAGAAAGCAGTTTCTTTGAGGTGATTAATGGACATTCATTATCCTAACTTTTTTCTATTTGATTATTCGATTTTTATTTATTTGATTCTATGTTAATAATCATACTTGGCAAATGCCTGGCCAAATTTTATGTCACAAAAGTAAATAATGTATTTTTTCTCTCCCCGTGACCGCTGGTAAGAATACATTTGGGTTATATGCATAGTACATATGACGCAAGTTTTTAAACATGCATTGCATTTGTTGTCAAGTCTGCTTTATGTTCTATGCGGATTCAGTCTCTGTTAGGCCTCAATACATTAACTAAGGAGTTCATTTCATGTGAATTAATGAATTCCCTTTACATCTGAGGAAGACGATGTCTTTCTTTGTGTTTGAAGAGGAACCCGATTACTTCTGCTTTCCCATAACCACTAGTAGACACGAATTAACAAACACAGAACTTTATGTACCAACTTAAATTTGCGTGGTAGATTAATAAATGTAGATAATTAATGATTATATTGGACTGCAGAGACATTAGTCATGCCTCCCCTGGTACTCTTGATAAGTATCAGTAGGCTTTGTTGTAATGTAGGAGTCTTGCCTGGCAGCAAGTGGATGTGAGACTAATCCATGAATATTTGAGCAGTTAATGGGCCCGTCCATCTGAAATAAATGTGCTCAACCGCCCTATCCACACCATAAGGTGTTAGATGCCTTGCTGCCTCTGGGATAGAGATACATCATCAGTTGTGGATAAAGGCTAATAATCCCCACAGTCTCTCATCAAAAATGAATGACCCTTATCTGCAATTAAAACTAAAACCTGGTTTGATGTTCTCACAACAAACTGTGGGGAAGGGTATGAATCTCTTTCCTCAAGTGTCAAGTATTCATTGTGACTCATTAGCAGTAGATGAGTGCAGGACTGATTCTATGGAAACAGATGGATTTTCATGTGTGGAGATCCAGTCTGCTTCTTTGTGGGTGTAGCCATATGTCCAAAGTTGCTTCATTTGAACATGACGTGGTTCATTTGTAGATGAGTTATTTAATGTTAAGTAATATATTCAACATCTGCCATAACTGGTGTCATGAACATACATACTTCATATCTATATATCTATCTATCTATCTAAATGTGCATCAATATGTGTGTATATGTATATGTGTATATATATATATATATATATATATATATCTCATGTGTACATGTATTGTGTGTGTGCCCGTGCGCATGTGTGCTCGCACATTATACAAACATTACACACACGTGTACATATATACGCACACACACATTCACTCATACACATTCATTTTTACCTAGTATTTTGCTCTGTTGTTTCAACTGTATGTACAGTATTTGTTTATTGGTGGTGGAAAAATGCTGATACTACCAGTTACAAATAATAAACCATGACTTACACATATCTGTAATGATTGTGTTAAACCTGTCATCAAAATGAAAGATGTTCAGGCAAGCAGGCAAATTATAGCACTTTAAAACTATATTCTAACTGTGTACATAATGCTCTAGTTTTATCTAGTATTTAATGTGTTCTCACAACAGCTAATAGGTTTGCTGCTTTAAATTAGGATCAATGCTTGGGGAGGTGTTTGAACAATTATTGAATAGCGGCTGTTTTTTAGGTCATGCAATATATTTGCAGGCTTATTTGGGGCAAAATGTAGTCTATGTTACTACTATGTTAGTCTAAGCATCTTCAGTTCTGCTAAGGAGATGACTCTGCTTGCCCTTACCACCAAATTATAATTACTGCCATTTTATTTATTTGAACTACTATCAACCTTTTGAAATAAATCCAGTTTTAAGCGATTTCTTTAAGGCATGAAGTAGAATTAAGTATTTATAATCTTTATTCTGTAAAATAAAAACAATCACAGGTTGCGTTTAACATATGTAAATTTCACTTTTTCACAACACTGCCAATTACAACAGCATTTGCACATGCATTATTTAGTAGTTCAACCTGTTGCTCAGACATCACAGTACTCATGTAGCCCATTTCCTTTTTTCGCCTATCTGAATGGATTCTGTGACGTGAAAAGGTATTCTGAAATAAACTGCAGTTCAGATGTCAGGTCCTTGATGCTCTTGCTAAAAAGCCAGTTTGTGATCAAATATAAGAGTATACAGAATATATAGAAGAAAGCACAATACATAACACCTTTTTTACTTGTGAAGGCTGGAAGGAACTGGATGAATACCAAAGCAGCATAAATTGCAGAATGTTCTCTTGTAAATACAGTGCAGGTCTTGTGCAGATAGCGCTGATGGATAGGGGCATCACTGTGGCTGCATGGGTACTCGTGTGATGGTCACTTGACGAAGTGCAGAGCCTCACACTGCACTACCGAACCCCGGCTGCTGTCCAGGCAGGTGAGCAGACGATAGCCTGCTCTTAGTGCCATCATGACAACCTCAAGCTTGAGAGTTTCCAAAGTGCACAGAAAGGTGCTGTCCTCCTTAAGCACCAGACGCGAACCCTGCTCAGACTTGATGAAGTGACGGAATTGGATTATATTTGATGACACCTCAAACTCCTCAGGAAAGCCATCCAAACGGCTCTTGGAGATCTGTATGAGGCGTGCCTTGATCTTCTCAATGAAGCCTGAATCACTGCAGTAGACCTTAAGGCCGTGCGATCTCTCAGGACTATCAGTTACCTCAAGAAAAGCAGGCTCACGCTGGCCTGCCCTCTGCTGCTCCCATTCCTTCAGTGCTTGGCCCAACTCGCTTAGCCGGTAGTAGTCAGCTTCCCGACGTAAAAGTGACAGTTCCTTGAAGTCATCTGGCAGAATCAACTCTCCAGTCCTCAGGAAATTCAAAACATGGCGAAAAATTGGCCCGTCACGGTCGATGAATGTGTTTCCCATTGAGTCCACATGTTGCACAGCTTTTTTGCCACTGACAAGCTCCTCAAGTAGAGAGCCAGGGTGCTTGACCAGTGTTTGTCGCTGTGCTGCATACAGGTAACCCCCCACATTAAGGGTGATGGTGCCTGAGGAGGGCTTCTTAAAGCTCTTGCTGGGCTGCAGCAGGTCCGGATTGATCTGTCTCAGATCGCTCTCCATCCTTCTGAGATTCCATTCCATGCCGTTTACTGAACCCAGCCTGTCAGAATGTGTGAGGGGAGGAGTGTATATGTGCGTGTGCTGGTGAGCAAGCAAATTGGAGCGGTGCTGGCATTGAGCGCGGGAGCACTGAGCCCCTGCCAGCAAGCGCCGAAGCCTTTCGCAGCCACACAAACACACATACAAGCACATGCAAGCGCGGTCACAAACGCTTACACATTCACAGAAGGCGGAGGTGGTGGAGGTGGAAGAGGAGGAGGGTTGGTAGGGGTGGACTTGTCTGCGTCAGTGAGAAGGGGAAAGAGAAAGAAAAGCACTGCCACTTTAAAGGCTGTCCATAATCATCTCTTCACTCCAGTGTGTTCTTCAACTCTGGTTCAGCAGTTAGAACTGCTCTGTCCTGATGAATGACCTCATCTGCTTAACAGCAGCAGAGCAGGAGTGGGCCAAATCACATGGATCCAGCGTTGACTGGGCTTCAATTCATTGTCAATATTGGTGTTAGCTTACAAGTCCTTATTTATTGGGGTCTTTGCATTGGATGGCTGTATATTCTGTGCGGCGGCTGTGCCAGTTGTCAGATGTATTAATGAAAAGCATATTAACTGGAGCATGTTTACATATATATATATATATGTCCTACTTCTCAACTTTAAGAAGTTATGAAGGAAATCACATTGTTATACTGTAGAAGACAAAAAGGGAAAAAAAAGCTGCCTGTCCTTTGTCGTACGTCCTACACCCTGCCAAAAAGTGATCCGATTCATGGCAGTGCCATTAATTGAAGGAAAGTCTTTAAACTTCATTCATGAAATGAATCTTATTCATTTACGAATTTGCACATAAATCGTTTATAAAACACTTTTTCGTAAATGGCCCCATTCATGAAAGAGTTCGTAGTCCCAAAATGTTAGTAAGTATGAACAAAATGGTCACACATGGTCAAGTGTCTGTTACGGTCTAAATACACAAAAAATGTTGTTAGAAATGAATGAACTTCAAATAATAGAAAATACTCTAGTGTGCTGCCAATTATCATTCTTTCTCACACAGAATGACTTACAGGATCATGACCAGTTTGGTTTTAAGGCAGCTCACTTAACAGAAACAGCCCTGGTGACTATTTATGAGAAGCTTCAAGCTGTCAGAGCATCCAGACTTTCATTGGTTTTGATCCTTCTTGACCTTTCAGCTGCTCCGTTCTGTCTTCTCCAGTGTTGAAATCACAGGCTCAGCCCGGCAGTGTTTTACTTCCTACCTGGAAGGTCATTCTTATCTGGTATCATGGAGAGGCTATGTATATGCACTACATTCCCTTACAACTGGAGTTCCAAAAGGCTCAGTTCTAAGACCTCTTCTTGTCTCTCTATATGTCTGTTCTCTTGGTGAAGTTGTACCATGTCAAGGCTTCTACTATTACTGTTATGCTGATGACACACAGCTTATGTTCTTATTCCCTCCAACAGATACTCAGGTCTCCACCCGTATGATGACCCGTGCGTGCGTGTGTGTGTGTTGGGGAGGATGGCATGTTTAT
The DNA here is from genome assembly GCA_034780255.1 of Parotocinclus maculicauda. Classification (NCBI taxonomy): domain Eukaryota; kingdom Metazoa; phylum Chordata; class Actinopteri; order Siluriformes; family Loricariidae; genus Parotocinclus; species Parotocinclus maculicauda. Next base: position 15,428 of record JAUZSU010092050.1, read on the forward strand.
TTAAAAAAAAACAAGAATCTGACATTTTTACTTGTCATTTTTTTTTGCTTGTCCCCAATAGGGAATCTGCAACGTTCTTTTGAAAATCCAAAAGAGTCAAATGATTTGCTTTAGGTTACTTAGATAAGGGTTAGGGGAAGGTGTAGGTGTGGTATTAATTAGCTACAGTAATCATTATGTCAGCGAGAAGTCCCTATAAAGATAGTAAGACAAGTTTTTTGTGTGTGTGCTCGCGTGTGTGATCATTCTGTAAATGTGTGTGTAAATTTACACAAAAACACTTGTCATCACAGTTTATCACTTATATGTATGTACACTGTGTGTATATCTACAAATGTATAGGAATATTCAAACACACACACACACTTATGTATTGTTAAAATAAAAAAACATTGATTATCTAGCAAAACAGAATGTGTTAAGCTCTGGGATATATTAAATGGTAGGTGAATGTTAGTGAAGTTAGTTCTTGTAGTCAGCATGTTGGGCGTAGGAGAAATATTCAGGAGTGAGGACCTCAGGGACTTTAACAAAGGACAAATTGTTATGGGCAGAGGACTGGATCAGAATATTTCCTAAACAACAAGGCTTGTGGGGGACTCCAAGTTATGAGTACATACCGAGTGTGCAGAGAGTCTAAGAAGATATAAACCACAAAGCATATATTGCTTATGGTCCGAACAGACAGAAGAACTACTGAAGCATGGCATAGGTCACAGAAAAGTTTAATGCTGGTCAAGGGAATAGGAATGTTACAATGCACAGTACAGCACAGCTTCATATTAACAATAAAACAAATTAACCAATCAAAGTGCTCACCATGCTAACCCCCGTTTAGAACGCACCTACAACGGACATGTAAATGTCAAAACTGTACCTTGGAGTAATCCACAGTCATCTGCTACAAGAAGTCCATTACATTGATGGGTGGGTACGTGGGCACCAGTATGCATAGTCAGAAAAAGACGAACCAGTTAATGGAGAGTAATGGAGATGTTCTGAAGTGAAACCCTTTCACTGGGAATTCATGTGAACATTAATTTGTAGCATCTACCTAAACTTTTTATGGAACAGGTGGTTTAATATTTGGCCCGTCAGGGTGTATATGCATGTGCATGTGTGTGTATGTACAGTGGGTATGGAAAGTATTCAGACCCCTTTAAATGTGTCACTCTTTGTTTCATTGCAGCAATTTGCTAAAATCAAAAAAGTTAATGTTATTTCTCATTATTGTACACTCAGCATCCCATCTTGACAGAAAAAAACAGACATATAGATTTTTTTTGCAAATGTATTAAAAAAGAAAAACTGAAATATCACATGGTCATAAATATTTAGACCCTTTGCTCAGTATGTAGTAGAAGTACCCTTTTAAGCTAGTACAGTCATGAGTCTCCTTTGGTGAATGATGCAACAAGTTTTTTACACCTTCATTTGGGGATTCTCTGCCATTCTTTCTTGCAGATCATCTACATTTTCATTAGGTTGGATGGTGAACATTGGTAGACAGCCATTTTCAGGTCTCTCCAGAGATGCTCAATTGGGTTTAGGTCAGGGCTCTGGCTGGGCCAATCAAGAATGATCACAGAGTTGTTCCGAAGCCACTCCTTTGTTATTTTTATGCGTGTTTAGGGTCATTGTCTTGTTGGAAAGTGAACCTTTGGCCCAGTCTGAGGTCCTGCGCACTGAGGTTTTCTTTCAGGATATGTCTGTACTTGGCCGCATTTAAATGCAACCAGTCGAAAAACACCCCCATAGCATGATGTTGCCACCACCATGTTTCTCTGTTGGGATTGTATAGGGCAGGTGTTGAGCAGTGTCTGGTTTTCTCCACACATACCGCTTAGAATTAACGCCAAAATGTTAAAAATTTTTCTTATCAGACCAGAGAATCTTATTTCTTATAGTCTGGGAGTCTGGCAAACTCTATGCAGGCTTTTATATGTCTTGCACTGAGAGGCTTCCGTCGGGCCACTCAGCCATAAAGCCCCGACTGGTGGAGGGCTGCATGTAACCATGACCAGATCTGTGCCCTGCCACAATTCTGTCTCTGAAAAGGATCTGAGTACTTATGACCATGTGTTATTTCAGTTTTTCTTTTTTAAATAAATTTACAAAAATGTGTACATTAATGAGAAATAAAATGAACTTTTTTGTTTTAAGCAAATGGCTGCAATGAAACAAAGAGTGAAAAATTTAAAGGGGTCTGAATACTCACCGTACCCACTGTATGTTTGTTAATCTTTTTAGTATTTTCTTTTTTTCTGCATAAATATGACTTAAAGAATTTGGACTCCACGTATCCATAGTCAGACAAAAAAATCAACAAGATTTTAACCCGCCAGAGGATTGGTCAATCATCAAAGATCACTCCAAGAGCCAGTCGTGTAATAGTCTGCAAGGCCACTAAAAAATCTGGGGTTACTTCTCAGCAACTACCACCTCCCAATGTTCAAGAGTCCATCATTGGAAGAACAATGAATAACACTGCTGTGTTTGGTAGGGTAGCAAGGAGATGGCAACTTCTCTCCGAAAAGTGCACCACTTTTGGAGATTTCTAGAATCTCCAAAACATTTTCATATCTAGAATATCCTATAGCACTGGCACAGTGTTCAGCTTTACTGGAATGTGTAATAACTTGGAATTAGCAGTTATTTAAATATAAATGTAACAGTGCGTTAATTATCTCATGGTTGGATGAGTGGATATGCTTCAACTGTACAGAATATTTTTTATCATGACTAATATATGACTAATGTTGAGTGGTACTCAATTCTGGCAACAATTTATTTTCATGTAATGTGTTACACATTTTTAGCTTAAGGAGGTATTGTTAATGTAACTGTGAACAAGGTACAGTGGTGCTTGAAAGCTTGGAAAGCCTTTAGAATTTTCTATATTTATGCAAAAATATGACCTGAAATATCAGATTTTCATCAGGTTTTCTGGAGTAAACCCACAGAGACACAGGGAGTCCTAACTTATTGTTTTTATGTCATACAAATATTAATTTAGTGTTACATTAAAGTGTCATAGCTGTATGCCTATATAACATTTCCAGTAACTTATCTGCAGAGGTGCTACTGTATTTTAGGACATCTTTGCATCCTTATAATAATCTTTATCAAAGAGCTTTTTTTTCATGATTTCTTTTTAAAATGTGTATTCAATCCATAATTTGACTTTAGAAATGCCAGTGCATGACCCTGCAACAAAAGAAAAGACAGTTTACTTTGAGCTGAGCTAAGATTTTGTAATGATTTGATAGAAAAGCATCTATAAATTCATACATTTTAAACAGTTAGGCTGGAGGGCTGCAATACGAGCAGAGTACAAAGAAGTTCCACTCTTGGCACTGAGCTACAGCACTCTGAGCTTGAAATCAAATAATGAGATTTTAAACAAGAAGGTGCAGCTGGCAAATCTTCAAAAATATGATGTAATCATGCCTCCTCTAGCACCTCGTTAAATTCATGAGATAAAGAAATCATGCTGTTCCTACTCAGTTTTAGAATGGTATTCGTAAAACAATGGCAGGTGTGTGAATATGTATCTACTTAATATATGCTGCTCACAAAAAATAGGGCATACTCCAAAATGAAATATCTCCTAATGAAATATCCCCTAGTTTTTGTGAGCAGTATATATAATGACTGCTATGGGACTGAGCAGCTGAACACATTATCATGATTCCAAGTTTATTTTTTTGAATGATAAAAAAATAGTACCATCAACTATAAATGCTGTTGAGCTTTTAGGTATAATGTAAATTCTCTAAACAATTTAAGTACTAAATAAGTTAAAAGTTAATTAACTAAATACGTGTATATATACTTAAATATATAGTGCTGTAAAAAAATCTATATTTTCAGTTCTATTCTGCTCTGCTATTTAAGTTTTAGTGATCACTACATCAGTTCCACTGCAGTGCTGAGAATGATCTACCTCTCAAATAGTACCTGGGGGACCTGACCATTAGAGAACAGAGTAAAGGTGCTTAAAATAATATAGAGAAACAGTTTATAAAAACTGGACAGTGGAAGATTGTAAAAACATTGGTCTTGTGAGTCTCAAATTCTGCAGTAACATTCGAGTGGAAGGAGCAGAATTTGCCATAAACATGAAAGCAGGGATCCACAATGCCTTGTATCAGTAGTTTAGGCTGCTGCTGCTGGTGTAATTGTGTGGGTATTTTTTTTTTGGCCCCTTAATACCAAGTGAGAATCTTGTATGCCTTCCTACTTAACCTAGCTAGTATTGTTGCTGTACCCATCTTCTGATGGCTACTTTCACCACAATAACATGCCATGTAACAGAGCTTAAATAACCACATGACTGGTTATAATGGTTTTGCATTATAGATGTGCAGTTAACAAATCTGCAGAAACTGCAGGATTTCATAATTATCAGTATAAACCAAAAAGTAGCACATTGTTGAATCTGTCATTGAAAATGAAGCCAGTTCTTAAAGAAAAATGGGGTACACCTGGTCCTAGCAAGGTGCATCTGGTAAAGTGTCCAGTGTGTGTGTGTGTGTGTGTTTATATGTACCGTGTGTGTGTGTGTGTGTGTGTGTGTGTGTGTGTGTGTGTGTGTGTG
>JAUZSU010092160.1:0-20027 GCA_034780255.1 Parotocinclus maculicauda
GATCAGACAGCTCAGAGACCATGGATGGAGCATTGGTGATTTTGAGGGCAGTTCCATAACTTTAGCTCCACTCACTGTTAATTTACGTGCATGTTGGTTATCTTAATAAAGAAACTGAAAAGAGGGAAATAAAAGGAAATCATCAGCAGATATCACTATTGTTCATTTTCATTTTCCTTTTTATTTTGACACTAACATTGTGCTAAAAATGAAATCTTAAACTGTCACGTTGTGGATTTATCAATATTGCATGTTTTAAATATCTGCGCTAAATATTTATACAGATATATGGAAAAGAAATGACAAAAAGAGGTGTACATTTGTACATTTGACCAGATTTACCTCCCATAATGAAGAACATCTTTCTTAGTTTCTTAAATCATCTGGTGTCTGAGAAAAAGGAAATAAAGAAAAATGGTGGAACTGAACTTTATTAGGAAGAGAATGTAGCCAGCTGGCAAACCCACCTTTTTTGACATATTTGGAAAAAGTGAGGAGTGAAGTTACAGTGGGGCCAAAAAGTATTTAGTCAGCCACTGATTGTGCAAGTTCTCCTGCTTAGAAAGATGAGAGTAGTTTGTAATTTTCATCATAGGTACATCTCAACTATGAGAGACAAAATGAGAAAAAAATCACATTGTAGGATTTTTGAAGAATTTATTTGTAAATTATGGTGGGAAATAAGTATTTGGTCACCCACACAAGCAAGATTTCTGGCTCTCACAGACCTGTAACTTCTTTTTTAAGAAGCTCTTCTGTCTTCCACTTGTTACCTGTATTAATGACACCTGTTTGACCTCGTTATTTGTATAAAAAACACCTGTCGACAGCCTTAAACAGCCAGACCATAGAGCTGTCGAAGGACACCAGAAAGAAATTTGTAGACCTGCACCAGGCTGGGAAGAGTGAATCTACAATACGCAAGCAGGATGGTGTGAATAAATCTGTGGAAGCAATTGTAAAAAAATGGAAGACATACAAGACCACTGATAAGGGACAGCTAGGGCAGTCAATAAATGTTTACAAAAAACGTTTGTTTTTTTTCCTAGAACAGTGGGCCTCGATTCTTTTCTGCAGTGCACCCTTTTTTTTGCTTCCCATACAAAATTTACATTAAACATTGTAACTCATTGCAAAACAGACCTAAACAAATCTTTGTATTTTAGGGTTTTATTCACATATAAATAAGCACACATTATCACAAATACACACATATATACACATATCACATTATACTTTCACCAATATTCTCTGTTGTAAGATTCCGTTGAAATTTATTAAATCACCAAAGTAACCCCCCTGATTGAAACGACAGTTTAAAAAAAAACTGCTCAAATTCCTACGCTTCCTAAAACAGTTGTATTTCTATTCTACTATAAATACATTCATGTTGGAACTATAGATTCATCTCATTGTTCGATCTCATTGTTATAATTTACACGTATAAGAATAATTGTATGTATAATGGATAGTCTGTGAAAAGTATTTTTCTTTTAACTGTGTGATATGCTGTTGTGACTACTTGGTCAGCTTGAAATAGGTTTCACAGTTTGTTCGTCATGATTTCGTGTGGCATTAGGGCAGTCATTATTGTTGAAACCCTGACAAAATTAAGTGACAAATCATAAAGGCTTAATTACCTTAAAATTTATTTTGCCTTGCTGTATAATGAATCCTTTCAGAAATAGGAATGTTTTTCAATGGTAAGACTTGGTGGCTTTGCATTACCAACACAAAAGTGTAAACATGGAAAAGCCTTAGTTTCCACTTGATGATGCATGGATACCACAAAACCTCAGGGAAAGCTTAAGTGGCTAGATTCACGTTTCACTGTACTGGAAATTGAAAATATGCAGAGCCAGTTTTAACTCTGTCTAATTTGTATGTACTTTAATACTGTTAGTTAGTATTGACATAACTCAGAAAAAATGCTGCAGTATTCTTGTTTTCTAGAGCATGTGTTCTTCATGGACTAAGTAAAATGCCTTGTCAGTGAGAGCTTTTACCCACTAGTAGTTTAAACTAATTACTAATGTTTTTAGTATAATCAGTAAGCAGATTTAGGATTCTACACCCTACTGCCTTTGACAGAAAATCCTACATATTCTGTATATACGGTGCTGGCATAAGTCTTAGGAATATAAAAATGCAGTATTAAAAAATATCAGCATTGGAGATCAATGTAAGAGAGAAACCACATTGCAAAATAATAAGAAATAAAATCTAATCAGAAGCACCAAAAAACTGTACTTCAAATATTTCTTGTAGCTTTTTTCATTCTTCACTAGGACTGTAGGAGCTGTATGTGTTTTTTTTTTTTACTATTGAGCATTGACAAAGAGTTAAAAATACATCAAACATAGATGACACATGACACAGGACTAAGATATAATGTGTTATTTATCTGGTGTGGATGACACTTTTAGTTTGAAACACTTTTGGATCAGAGCGAGGGTGACGGCTTGTGTGTGTGTGTGGTTGGGGGTGGGGGCAACATTTGTTTATTGTGCAGGCTTGGTAGCAGCTGTGGAAACAGCTGACTGGAAGCCTCTTTAGCCCCAAGTCTTTTGACAAATTTTCAACTTATCTGAGCTTCCCTCTTACTTGTTACATGTAGTGTAAATACAGCGACTCAACGCCTTTCAGAAAGAATTACCATAACGGGATGATTCTTACATTTTGTGTTTACCAAGGTAATTTTTTTGGAAACTGTAAGTGTTCCTTACTGCAAACCCCTTGTGTCCTGATGAAATTATATAAAAACATTCATTCATTTATTTACTCTTGATTGTCTCACAGAAGACTTACCACACAACGTATTATATTTAGAATAGGGGCCATAAAATTGCATTGTCTCATACCCTTGCTGTTAAAACATGTGAGAACACATTAGTGGTATCCTTGCTTTGATTTTCTGGTATTTGTAGGTGTAGACATATTGTGTAGACATGTTGTGCCCCAGCTTCGAAGGAACTGTTTCACTGTAGTGCATAGTTCAATGCATGTCAGTTACAAGTAATTTCTGTTGGCAGGTAACAGCCATAATGTGTCAGGCTTTGAAATATCAGCTGCAGTTTATTTCTGGCAGTAAACAAAGTTGTAATCCCAAGAACCATTAAAATAAGATAATAGAAATGAAAATGGGACCATTTCACAACTAGAATTGTCTGATATGAAACTGTCTGGTATTACTATATTTGGCTTGTAGTACTTGTGTAAGATTGAGTTCATGTAATATAGTATGTAGGGCTGTTATTGAGAAGAACTGCATGTACATACATAGTTTAAAAATGACATCACATTTACTGGCTTGATGACTGTCCCGTTATTGGCTTGCACATCTGCATATTAGCAAACTACAGTCTACTAAGAACGTCCTTAAAAAAATAGCTTACATTTAATCTTTTAATACTAGTATCTGTGTGTAGGTGAATAGAACAGTGCTACCTTGCCTACTAGCAGGGTTGTATGATATGGCTGTTTTAATCATATATCATCTTAAATATATTAAAAAGAGAAGACATGGTGTGTTAATAGGTTAATATTCTGCTTATTTTACTGTGTGTAAATGTATGTAAAGACATGGTAAAATATATAATGTGTAAAAAAAGACTTACTTGTAAATTTACTGTTCATTAAATGAATTTCTAGGTTAAAATGTATGAGAATGTTGCATGTTGCTCTTGTCCAGTTGTATATCTTTTTAACATTCATTCTTTCCCATAGAACAGGTTTAGGTCTGTCATCCTCACAATTGATATTCACCTGTCACTAGGGACCTTTCAAAATCATGATAACTGTGGCTTATCTACAACCCAAAGTTGTGGGCAGTAGGGAAAATGTATATAAAAAACACAGTGTTTCTTACATTGACTTTTATTTCCAAAGAGCAGAGTGGCCTCCATAAGAAAATGGTATTAATAATATTGAAATATTGTAGGAATTTTATGTTTGAAAATAATATTGGCAAATTCAGCAAAATTATTGCCACTTATAAAATTTCATAGACAAAATGTTTGTGTGGTTGCAGTCTAATAATGGTTTCCTTATTCCTACATTTGACTATTACATTGTCACTTGTTTACAAGCTGTGAATTTGTTCTTCTGATTGACAGTCAAATTACTAACTTAAAGTTTATCCAACTGTTTCTCTGGTCTTTTTTTACTCGTTATGTGTGTGTGGGATGTCAGCTGTGAATGTGTCTGTGTCACCCTGTTGTTGCAGGTCATCACAGGTTGGACAGAAGCATGTGTTGCAAACTAAGAATCTGCTGGTCATTTGTGGCCTTATTAGGAAATCAGATATGCCACCTGCTAAGACAAGTGCCTCACTGAAGAATACATGCTTGTTTGTGCATTTTTGTCTTTGTATAAAATTGGGTGTGCGTAAACCACCTCCTTTTTGGTGTCTGCTTTCATTTATGTTTTAGCTCCTGTAAATTACAGTTCATATTTCATAATATGCAGTCTAGCTTGTGGTTTAACCTGATCTCCTGGTTATCGTTTCACATTAATTTTCACTTTGGAAGTGGTACCATAAAAGTTGTATGAAAGTGAATGGAATTAGATTCAAATGAGCTACTTTGTAAAATGTTGTTTTCATTTGGCCATGTAACTAGCAGTTTATACTACAGTATATTCTAATATGGACATAATTTTAATATAAACTGCTTGCTGATGTATGTATTGACTTCTTATTATTTTACATACAAGTATGTGTCATTTAATCTCCTTGATTCATTCTGTGTAATTGCACGTTATGTGACCATATTGTGCTATATACTTTACTTAGCAATGCTGTATAAGATGTTGTAGTGTACCAGTATATACTACATATTGATTAGATAGGCTAGAGACTGCGGTGTTCCCATATACGGATTACTTTCATTTCAGCATTGGCCATCACATACTGATTTTCTATTTTACTATGTAAGGTGGGGGTAGAGTCTTGTCTCAATGCAAAGCTTAGATGCAGATCCTCCTGAATTGCTGGATAGATTACTGCTATAATTATCATAGCTTTCTATAATTATGAATACATAATTGAATACATCAACTTTACATCACATTCATTGTGTTGAAAATGTGACTGTCAACAAACACATTCTGTGTTTGCCCACCAGGTAGCTTAGATGAATAATCAAGCATCATGAACAGAATCTGATAAAAGCCTGAAATGCACCTAGGTCTGGTGACACAGTCAGACATAGAACATAGTCAGAGCCAACCTGAAACGTGGCATTAAACATTCTAAATTGCGATACACACAGCACATTTTATCATCAAAGACTGACATATTGAATGGAAAGACACCAAGTCCATCTTAAACTCAGAAAACATTAGTGTACACTTCCCTAACAACTTTTGCCAAGTAAAGCAAAGTTGGCAGCAAGCAAGCTATAGCACCACAGTCAGTAACCAAACCCACATTTCACACTATAATACAAATGATGTACATAGAACACCAGGAAGGGTGAACTCCAGGAAAGCAGGTGGCCCTGATGGGACTTCTGGGAGAGTTCTATTTAAGGAATGTGCAGCTCAGTTGGCAGACATGCTCACCAATATCTTTAATATGTGGCTGTTGCAGACAGTCTCCAAGTGCTCCAAGACAGCCTTCATATCAGTGACCAAGAAAACAGCAATCAAAAACCTACACACTGGTATCAAACACTGTCAAAACACTGGTAAGGAGTCAAAGGCAGCAATTAGCATACCCGCCACATTAATTACATCGAAGTTTGCTCACTAGGGTAGCAGGTCTACCTACAAAACATTTATACTGCTCGCAAAAATTAGAGGATACTTCAAAACAAACTATTCCATATGAATATAAAATATCCCATAATTTTTGTGAACAGTGTATTTGAATGCTGTTTATTGAATTCAGAGCAGAATTCAATATATTAATCCCCAGCAAACTGGTGTCTAACCTTAAGGATCTCAGTCTGCACCTGTCAACTGGGATCTAGATTTCTGGATTTCTGGATTTCTCCCCTAGACAGTTAGTCACACATCATTGGTGTTCTTCATGACTGTGTGATTAGTCTTCTGCTGTACTCGCTTTTTATCCATGACTGTACCTCTGCGCACAAAATCATAAAGTATGCAGAAACTGTCCTTGAGTCGTCAGCAGTGCTTAGGAAAAAATATTGTTATCCTATTACTAATTATTGATAAGATGTTTGCTGTCTCCCTGCTTTGGGGGGACAAATATGCCTCCAGCCTTCAGCATCCATCTATCTGGAGAGCACTACAGATGCATCAACATCCACACTACTGGAAAGCTAGTAGACAGCAGATATTATATCCAAGAGCCAAATAAACAACCTATATATCCTATCTGGGCAAAAAATGTCACTTTGCATGTTTAAGGTGGTAGTAACTTCAGGCTCCTGCAGATGGCTCTACATGAGGTTGATCGGGCTATAAATACCTGTGGGGTGTGCCTTGGGATTCATATGTTATGAAGTGGTTTTACAGTGCTGTGAATGTCTAATTTAGTGTTTGGAAAATTGGTTGCAAAGCAGATGCTAGTGATTAGCAAAAAGGAGTGATTTCATTTGAATGTACCAAAGGCCATAGTACAGGTGTTTACAGGTGTATTGTAGCATACAGTCATACAGATCTACCAGCAGTAGCAAAAATTCTAGTATTCAAAATTTGTGGTGGAAGTACACACTATTAGGTAATTTTCAGTCACAGAAAACTATTTTTTTTCCGTTTTTTTTTAAATAAGCTGTTTCACCATTAAGTGCTGGCATGTACTTGTACCATTATTAGCTTAGGTTGCCATAGAAGCATGTGTTTGTAATCAGATATCCCTCCCATCACTGGAAACTGCACTACCATTTATATCTAAACAAACATCCCATTAGTCTTGTGTGAATCACTGCTAAGAGCGTAGGCTTTAGGAAAAAAAAACTGATAACCAAAAACCAAAAGATTCCATGCTTTAACTCCTTCTGGCCTTTTTGGGTATATCAAGCCTTTAGTTAAGAGCTCATCAATGCTGGCATTCAAAATGTTTAGACTGTTTTAAGACTTGTTTATAAATACCAGACATTTAGTTTAAATATCAGTGTTTATCATGACACACACTTGGTAGCCTAATCCGCTATATTTATTGTGAAACAGTAAGACATAAATGCTAAATTAAAACAAATAAATCAAATATATAAAACACCAGTTTTAGTAGTTCATAAATATGTTTAGGCTGTGCCAGTAATAAATTCTCTATAAAAAAAAAGATACATAGTTATTTCTTATACTGTTCCATAGACGTTCATCAGTAAAAAGTCATTATGCTATCTATTGTTAAAAGGGTGAATCTGTCAAATTTTACACACATTAATTTGTATCTACTGGAAAATGTACAGGGTGAGTCATTAGTCACAGGGGACCATTATGTTTCAAAAACAAAAGGGAAAATTACATATCTGAATATCGTAGTAAACAGGGGGCCTATCTTTTAGGTTATATCTGGAACATTGCTACCATCTTAAAAGCCACCATATTGGATGAAGAGCAAGTTTTTCCATAGGGAAGGTGGGCATGTAGCATATCAAAGGAGAACAGATTATCAGATTTGCAACATCTCTTGTGGTTTGAAAGTTATCAGCACATAAATGTCAAAACTGTTCTTCAACTGACTTCAACAACCGACACCCAGAAAAACCACCAATTTCACACAGCACTGTTGCATCCCTCATAGTCAAATTGTGCCGAATTGTGAAACCACGTAGTGGTCGCCTAATAACCAGTACCAACAAAGAAACCTCAACATTGATTTGGCAGCCTTTTTGAAAAGTCCATGTTGCAGCATGCAACGTGTCCTGTGGCTTTTGACTCATCCTGTATTTTGAAATGACATGAGTGATATGAGAATTTTCATGAATCTAATAGAGAAGCTGAGATGGTGCTGGCTTTGAGGTGAGAATATTGTCGATGACAATCCAATTTACATAGAAATGGTTGATGAATATACATCACTTAAGCAGCTGTACCAGTATTAAACCAAGGTAATCGAATGTAAACCAAGACTACTTCTGTGTTTGCATCATTTTTTGCAAGCCACTGTCTTGTTTAGTTTACTATATGTTCTCCCTGTGCTCTCACTGAAAAAATATACAAAAGTATATATGTTCTTTTCAGCTGTGTCTGTTATTTCAACCACACTGACTCTAATAATTCAAATGTAAGCTTGATTTAAAATAAAGTTACAGATGATGCATAAAGTTACAATTTAGTATTTGTTAAAAGGTAAAGTTAAATCAGAGGTTAGTATATCAGAAGGCGTTCTATATTTAGTCCGATGTGATAATTTTAAGATGTGCGATTACTTACATAATTTGTGAGCATAATAAAATAATAAATATTGCATTATAATTAAAATGCACAATTTGTGCATGCTCCGATGTGTAGCAGTTCTGTAGATCGACTAAACTAAATTCTTGTGAAGTTCTACTTATCATGACTGATTTTAGGCCCACAACCTTAACACTTGACCCAGTTCCCACATCCCTCTTACAGTCCTGTGTGTCTGGCATATCTGAGCCTATCTAGAATCTCGTCAATCTTTCATTCTGCTGGATGTATTCCTTTCTTGTGAAAGTTAGCTGCTGTTGCCTTACCTTAATAGCTTTGTTCTTTTCATCCCATCTCAATTCTCCCTTTCATCTCAAAGGTTGTCGAAAATATCATGTCCACTCAGCTTCTTGACTTTTTGTTCGCAAACTATGTATTTGAGACTTTTTAATCTGCTCTCCTGTATATTCTTAATGATATTCTTCTTGCGGCCGATAAAGGTCAGGCCTCTATACTTCTTATACTTGATCTGACTGTCGCCTTTGACACTATAAACAGCAGTATAACCTAAATCTGTCTAGACTTTCTAACATTTTACTTTCTGGTTTAGTACTGTCTTGGTTAAATCATATTTGACTCAGCGGCCCATGTTTGTATGAGGAGCCTTGTATCTGACTCTGTTCTCATCTGTCAGAGTGTTCTCCAGGGTTCAATACTTAAGCCACTAGTATTTATTAATTACATCACTACCCCTGGTGACATTTTAAGCCATTATGGTTTGAAATTTCATTGCTATGCTGATGACACTGGGGCATATCTTAAGCTTAGGCTATCTGATACAGCCACCTTCTTTACTTATCTAAAATCCTGGTTACGGGCTTCTCTTAAATGTTCACAAGACTAAGCTCCCTTTTACTGCCAATAAATGTGCTTGGTCTTCTGTCTCTGACCCAGTTCTCCTGATTGTTGGTGTTGTTGTCTTTCCTTCTGCCTCTACTTTTAAACTTTTAAAACTTTTGGTGTTATTAATGGTTCTCTTCTTTGTGCCTCATGTGTTCTCTTTCTTTGTTTTTTTATCTATACAATGTTGCACATCTTCGTCCTCTGCTATCCCCTCAGGCCAGTGAGGCACTAGTCCATGTCTTTGTTGTTTCTCGGCTGGACTACTACAATCCTCTTCTTCATCTATGGCCTTGCTTCAAAAAAGTCTTTGTTTGTTGCAGCTAACTCAAAATGCTGAGGCAAAGATTCTAATATCTACGAGGAAATGTGAACACATCACTTCTGTGCTTGTGCAACTATACTGGTTACAAAAATCAAGGGATACTTCAAAATGAAATATCCCCAAATTAAATATCCAATACATTTTTGTGAGCAGTGTACATTGGCTGCCCATCGATAAATTAATTCAATATAAAGTAATACTGTTACAGTTAATGCTCTTCATGGTTTAAGCCCTGCCTATTTGTCTGGTTTGCTTAACCATTACACCACTCTCTGCTCTTTAAGGTTCTCCGATACTGGTTTATTTGACCACCCCCAGTTTAGGCTGTCCACTGTGGGGTAGGGGCAGAGCTTTTAGTGTGGCTGCTCCTCTGCTGTGGAATTAGTTTCCTTTACCTTGTGCTCTATGACTTCCCTTTCTCAAATAAAAATCCATCTAAAGCTTTTTAAAATTATTTTTATACATTTAATTTTCACCCATCTCTATCTTTCTATGTTTAATCTATGTTGTCTCATTGTCTCAATCTAAATGAATCTTTTTGTGTTTTAAAAAAACTGCTATTTATATATATATATATATATATATCCTATACGACATCCTATATCCTATACGACATCCTATGTGTAATGTATTATTATTTTTATTATTATTATTATTATTATTATTATTATTATTATTATTATTATTATAACATTGTTTGGCGGTTTCCCAGGAGACCCATTATAAATGGAAAGATGCTGTTAAAATAATGTAGTGTTTGAATATACAAGTCCAGAAATATTTGGACAGTAAGGCAATCTTCATGATTTGCACTTTACATGCCACTACATTGGATTTGAAATGAAACAACGGAGATGCAATTGAAGTTTAGACTTTCGTGTTTAAATCAAATGGTTGAACACAAATAACCTATGTGACATTTAGGAATTGCAACCATTTTTGTACAAAGCCTTCAGGGGTTTAAAAGTAATTACACAAATTAACATTACCACAAATAATATGTTTTTTTTTAAATATTTTGTTGAGAATGCAGGCATTCTCAAAAGCATCATCACAATGACTGCCTGAAGTCTGGAACCAATGGACATCACCAACTGCTGGGTTTCCTCTTTTGGGATGCTTTGCCAGGCCTGTACTTCAGCGGTCTTCAATTGTTGCTTGTTTGTGGGTCTTTTCTTAAGTTAGGGCTTTAAGTTTTATCTTGAGCAAGTGAAATGAATGCTTGATTGGGTTGCGATCTGGTGACTGACTAGTGCCACTGCAGAATATTCCACTTCTGCTCTCCTGGGTTGTTTTTGCAGTATGTCTTGTGTCATTGTCCATCTGTACTGTGAAGCACCGTCCAACCAACCATGCAGCATTTGGTTGAATCTGTGCAAAAGGTATATCCGTGTACACTTCAGAACTCATACGGCTCCTTCTGTCACATCTCCAATAAACGCTAGTTACCCAGTGCCAGTGGAGCCCATGCATACCCATGCCATCAAACTGCCTCCACCATATTTTACAGAGTATTTGGTGTGCTTTGGATAATGAGCCGTTTCGAGCCTTTTCCATACTTTCTTCTTCCCATCATTCTGGTACAGGTTGACCTTAGTTAATCTTCCCAAAGAATGCTATTCTTGAACAGGGCTTGCTTTTTTAGATGTTTTTTTTGGCAAAGTCTTATCTGGCCTTTCTATATTTAAGGCTGATTAATGGTTTGCACCTTGTGGTGAACCCTCTGTATTTGCTCTCATGACGTCTTCTCTTTATGATAGACTTCGATACTGATACACATACGTCCTGCTGGAGAGTGTTCTTCACTTGGGTGAATGTTGTGAAGGGGTTTTTCTTCACCATGGAAATAATTCTGCAATCATCTACCACTGTTGTCTTCCATGGACGTCTAGGCCTTTTTTCGTTGCTGAGGTCACCAGTCTGCTCTTTTTACCCAAGAATGTACCAAACTGTTGATTTGGCCACTTTCTGCTATCTCTCTGATGAATTTCTTTTTTTTTAGCCTAATGATGGTCTGTTTCACTTACATTGAGAGATCCTTTGACCGCATGTTGTGGGTTAACTGCAACAGCTTCCAAATGAAACAACTCCAGATATTTTACCTGCTTAACTGATGATGGATTAACGAGGGAATAGCCCATGCAGTCTATGAAATGACTTTTGAAATAATTGTCCAATTACCTTTGTTCCCAAAGTCAGCTACATATTAAAGGCCTGTAATTCATAAACTATTCCTTCAATTAGGATGGAAATACACTTAAGTTAAAGCTGAGGTTCTGTACTGTGAACCCATATTGATTATATAACTGTATAGTGAATATGTTTTGGTAAACAGCTGAAATGCCAAAATTGTGTCACTGTCCAAATATTTCTGCTCCTAACTGTATGATGGTATGGCTTCACTTTAACAAAATGTGATACTCTATATAGAAATTTGCTTTTACAGTATTCAGCCGATACTATTATCTATATTAACTTAGTATTAATCCAGGGAGATGAATCATAGACCTGATTTTTCAGAAGTCTGGCTGTTCAGTGCTACAGTGTTGATCTTTGGAGATAAGTAAGGATTTTCATGGTAAGTTTGGATGCAGGTGCTGGAGTGAATATAACAAAATGTTCTGATTGTTGCATAATGCTAAAAGCCAATTAAATTAAAACAGGCATGTGGCGCCTTGTTTAGTAGACATATGTCTGCGTGTGAAAGTGTATAAGCAAGTTGCGTACAAGTGTTATTAGTCCGCAATGCACTTCCATTGTACTTGGGAAACCCTGTGGAAAATATGACTTAAAAGTGGCACATGGCCATGCTGTCATCTGTTTCCAACTCATTTTTTCTTTCTTTCCTGCTTTCTTATTCTCTTCTCTCGGATATGGTAATGGAATCACTTTTTCCCTTCACAGTGAATTTTGGCTGTGGAATGGTGAACACACACACACACACACACACACACACACACACACACACAGTGATCTGATTATTCTGAGTGAATACTAGTTCAGAATGTTTTATATGTCGCCCTGTGTTTCTATGGAGTAAGTTCCAAACAGGAATCCTATTTCCTCCCAGATTGTGTAAAATAAAATAGGAAAACTTGTGCTCTTTTTCCACCCTTCCATCCTTTTCTCCACAACTGTAGCTTTTCTTTCATAAATGGAATAATAAAGTCATGTAATGCCACCACCCTAGGTGTTTTTGAAAACCTTAGACTGGTTGACATGCTGTTTTACTAATATGTAAAATGAAAATTGCTGTTGATCTGTGAGCAGTATTTAGCTTGGATTTCTAACTGTAACAAATAATTACATAAACGTTTGACAGTGATGGCTCAGTAGGTAGTGTGTATTATTAGTCCTGAATAATTTCAGCTGGCATGCATACGCTTCTGGATGTCACTCAGAACTCCATAGTTTTCATAGTTCACATAATTTTGGTAATGGTTAAAGGTGTGGTCTGCGCCTGTAACTTTAAGTTTCAATCTGATTCACTTTTCACCATGGCTAGTTTACAGTTTGTGAGTTTTATGAGAGCCCTTTTTTAAATGGAAATAAAACAATTAATACAAACTGAATGCTGTTATTCCAAAGACAAGATTCTGTCTGATATAGATATACAGTAAATACAGAATGTTGAAAAAAAAACAGCAGTTTTAATTAGTGTTATGGGCCATTTTTTGTTTGGGATACGATATTGATTACTATCTGAACTAGTAATCTTAAATACGTTTTATATTTTCAAGGAAACCCTCATTTCCCCAAACATATGAATAAAGCCGAACTAGATATAATCATATAATTTTCAGTTCTGTTTTATGAAGGTAAACGTGTTAAAATGTGATAAAAGGCCATTTTCTTGTGTAGTTTCTTGTAAGACTACCTAATAAATAACAATAATGTTTATTTTTACTTTATTTTTGTCTACAATAATATCAAACAAAATAGATCATACTAAATGGTTCTCTCTTCCCACATCCTTTATTAGACTGCACCATTATAGTGACATTATTTCAAATATTTCAAATATTTCCTTACGAAAAAATGCCCTCAATAACATTGCTGTTTTTTACTAAAATTAAAATGACGGAGGTTATTAACTTGCATCAGGCACATCAGAAACCCAGTTCCTTTCCATGCTTCAAGTAGAAGCTAGTTGTTGAACCTAGTATCTTACCTGTGCACCACAGGCCATTTATGAGAGTGTTTCCAAAAGCAAGTATAATAATAATAATAATAATAATAATAATAACTGTACTTCAGCTCCCTGGTGTATGTGTGTTTGTTTAGCTCATATCTGTTTTTGTGTAAGCTTGTTACCTCACAGGGACTTAGTGGGGATGTGAGTGTGGGTTCTGCTTAATGTCTATCAGTCCTCTCTTGTTTATTGTTTGAAGCTCAGAGCTTCCATTGATATGAACATCATGTGCTCATTTGCTCCAACTACTTCACAAGTTGACCTTTAACTGTGCATTTGTGTGTGCTGTTATGTCTTTGTATACTGCAGCTATGAAATACTGAATTCGTTTTTAGATTATATTGTTATAGACTTGTTTACGCAATAACATGGTTATGCAAACTTTAAATACAAATTGGACTCATGCCTAGCTGACAAGTCAATTAAACTTGTATTATTATCGCTCTATAGTATTTAAAGAGAAGTGGCGGATGAAGTACAGAAGTCCTACACCTGAAAAGTCCTTAAAAGTACAGTTATTGCTAAAATGTTTACTCCAGTAAAAGTCATCTGTATAAGTTATAACATAACAAATTAGGCTGAACTGCATGGCAGCAGTAACCAGTGAACCCATTAACTTTAGCCTTTCTGCTATTGCAAATCCAGAATAAACAAACGGCTGCTGTGTGGCAGCAGTGGATGATTGGTTTTGTTTCATCACTGTTTTGCTAAAGATTAAAAAATATGTTTCTTTTGCTTGCCATTTAACCTTTGTGTATATTGTTTTTTTCTCCACCCAAATGTAACAAGTAATGGTAACAATGGCATTTATAAATGTTATGGAGTAACCTACACATTTTTTGAAAGTATACTGCTCACAAAAATTAGGGGATACCCAAAATGAAATATCCCCTTTGTGAGCAGTGTATAATGTACCAATCCATAGAAATACT
This sequence comes from Parotocinclus maculicauda, assembly GCA_034780255.1. NCBI lineage: Eukaryota > Metazoa > Chordata > Actinopteri > Siluriformes > Loricariidae > Parotocinclus > Parotocinclus maculicauda. The sequence goes on from JAUZSU010092160.1 coordinate 14,657, forward strand.
CTAGCACTTACAAAATACTTTAAAATGGAACACAATTACAGTATTCATAAATGTACTTCTTGTGCATAGGTGAGCTACATTTAGATTAATGGGTTATTCAAAGCGATTTACAACTGACACAATCTTACAAGCCAAACAATTGTGGATTAAGGGTCTTGCTCATGTGCCTAACAGTAGCAGCTTGGTAAGGTGGAAAGCCTTTGAACCCTGGACCTTCTGGTCCATAGTCCAGTACCTTAAACAATTAGTAGAAACTACTATTTTCCATTACAATGCACTACACAACTACACAACACAAAACCTACCCATGTCCAATACATGTAAAATAAATGTTAATATAAACCAACAAGCAGAATAAAAATTTTTTAATGATAATTTACAATTTTTATAAATTATCATTTTAAACCAAAGCAAGCTAAAATAAATGTCATGCATAATTCCATTATAGATAAAAGTAAATACTATAGAGGTAAAATATTATTAAAATTTATATTATAAACAATAAAACTAAGAACAAAAATAACAATAACAATATAAAATACAACCTGATAAGAAGAGGCTTAACAGTAACTATGCTGGCTAGATGCATAGGTATTCATATGCAATATACAGCCCAATATAAAAAAAACAATGCTAGCAAAACTCAGCTACAATTTATGTTTAGCATCCAGTCAGCTGTTTTAACTGTCAGTGATATGTTATGCTCAGTGCCATAGTATACAGCTGCTCAGAATATTGTCTTATGAGCCCCTGGAGTGTGGAGAGGATGGGAAGGGGGGGCTCTTCAGTCTGCAGAGAAAATCAGCAGAGTGCTAGATGGTGCTGACTATAAATATGATCCAGGAATACAAAAGAGCTCCAAGGTTAATTCTGTATGCATACACTAGGATCATGGGTGGCCGAATTATTGCTTTAGTAGAGCTGCTTTTCGTCCTGTTTGAGGTTAGCATTCATTTGCCTTTTATTTTGTTCACATTAGTAGATCTTAAAGAGGCTTTTGTTTCACCAGTCCACAAGTCATTTCTCTGTGCTGACTCAGCTACTGGTCAGGCCTGCCAACGTGGTGTTACCAGAGAAGCTATTTTGTTTAGATCTGCGCTTTTTCATGAGTAAGCAAAATGAACAGCTCTGAATATGTTTTAAAGAATCCTCTTAATTTGAAAGATGTTATTTCTGCCACTACTTGTAATCTTTACCAAGACAAATTCATTGTTTTGAACATTTATGCAATGTCATGGAGCTTAACAAATGAACTTACTGTTTAACTCTTTGCATAAATACAGTGTACACACCATGTATTTTATCATATGTGTGATATGTGTGATACAACCCCAAATCAGAAAAAGTATGTATATATATATATATATATATATATTTTTTTTTTTTCATTATTAATTTTATTGATATTATGCGCTACAGAGGGAGAAACATGCAAATCCCTTTGCATTTTCCATACTGTCACAAGTTTTTCTTTAGCAGGTATCTTCCATGCTGTACAATTCCACTGACTCAAGTCCAGTCCATGCATTGATTCTTTGTCTTTGTGAAATTTGCTTCTATTTATACATTTTCCTTAAAGGTTTTTTTCTCTCACATTCCAAACAACTTTCACAATGATGGACAAATGGCTCACTGTGGCCCAACAAATATCAAATATATCATTAAATATCACTCTATCATGTTAAGAACCAAATATCAACACAAGTACAGAAATGTAGTAAAGATTGGGGATATTAGACAGACATTTTTGCTTTGCTCTTTAAAATTTCTCATTTACAAAAACTGCAACTTTCTGCTCAAAACAATGATTGGCTGTAATCATATTTGTAAAACATCATATAGTATTAGTAAAATAAATTATGACACACAAGTCAATGCCACTTCAGAGTAATCAATTACCCTAACACCCATGTCTTTGGACTGTGTGGAGGAAACCAGAGTAAATCTACGCAGACACGGGGTTTACCCAGGCAACTCCACCCTGGTACTAAACCCGGGACCTTTTTGTTAAGAGGCATTGGTGCTACCCACCGAGCCACCGTGCTGCCTGAAAAAAAAAATAGTAATATTATATCAGTGGAAAGTTCATAGAATGATAGATAGAGAAAGACAAATTGATTGTGTGTTCGTGTGAGTATATGTGTGTAGGTGGGGGGGCGGCATTTGAATACTTCTAGAGTCAAAGCATAATTGAACAAATCAGCCATTGTCATCCACTCCTCCTAGATCATGGTGACTGTTATAACTCACTGAATAGATAAAAGTGCATTCTGTTTTTGGTAATCCCAGCAAACACCTGACTATCACACAGGGTGGGTAAAAACATGCTGGAGTCAAGGAATATGTGTTTTCTTTATTGCAGTCCAAACCACTCTCTAAGACTATGAAATATTTCATTTACCATCTCTGAAATCAATAATATAGCTGTTGTGATTTAGCTGGTAGAAAGGTTTTGTTGGTGTCTTTGTGATAATATCAGTCATTTTATAATACTTAAATTGAACATCACTTATGTAACATTCTGGCAGTATATGCTTAGGTCCAAATAAAGTGCAGTTTAACTTTATTAGTAGAACTTGTTGAGTAAAACAATGGAAAGGGCAATTTTATGGGGGTAAATTCAAATGCAACAAGAGTACAGTACTACACAGTACTAGCCTGTTAACTAATTGGTTTATAGATATGTTTTATTGTTCAACACATTTATCTATCTGACCTCTGACAGTCTTTTATTTCATGTGATTAAAGACAGATGAATGTTTTGTCATAGAGTGATGACAGTATAAGGAACAAGCATTGCAGCAATATACATTCAATTACTTTTGTATAACATATACAGATTCAAGAAATACAAGTAATGGTCTAATAGCATGGTTGTCTAATTGTTGATTTACAAGTGTGCTTCCTAAATATAATGTTTAAAGAGGGTACAGATGCACACAGTGAGTGTCAAGGGAAGGGCACATTTTCCCCAGGCCAGCCAGAGACAGGTTATAAAAACAGAGACAATTAATAATATGTATTTGGTTCCTTGAATGAAAAAGGCATTTTTGTAGTGGTTTGTAACAATGCAAGAATCCTGAAATATCATTTATGTAGGGGATTTGTATTTTCGAGTGTTTGCAGCTGAAATAACTCTTAGATCACAGTACCCTTCATTGTGTGTGTTTGAGTCCAGTTTCATAAATAACTACAAATAACTACAAGTAGGCGAAAGTATAGCCACATTATTTTACTACATGGGACCAAATGTTTTAAATGCATGGCATCAATTAGAAGGAAGTAATTCAGAAAGATAACAATCTTCCAAAGACAACAGCAGTCCCAAATTCAGTGATAGATTATGACAGATTTATCCCAATAATGACAACACGACCAGGTTCCAGACCCAATCTGACCATCATCATGATAAAACAGTGGTACCGAATGAGTGAATAAATGAGTGAATGCATTTGTGAGGTCAGAACTGAGTGGGGCACACAGACAAGAACGGAATTGCTTTTTAGGGCCCATAACATGCTGCTTTGTATAGGACTTAGTGATACCCTAATACTGTATCTGAAATCTCTTTCCCGAAATTCAGCCTTGGTGCAGAATTATAACCTCTTTAAGCAATGAACTTTCCTTAGCATGTGCCATTTCTGTGTGTGCAACTTTAAATGATAATGAAGGAGACAGGCAGGGCAAGAAGGAGGGTGGGGGAGTGGCCTTAACATGCACTAATGTTTACAGTTGTTGTATCACAATGTGTAAAATCTGATGTATGCTATCTCAGCATGACTTCACAATAGTCTAAACACGATCTTGTTACTGAATGTTACTTGATGTTACTGAATGCTTGGCCTATAATTGCCTGATGAGGTTTAGGTCAGGCGACTGTGGAGTCCCTGACAGTCAGAACTGTTGGTCTTCTTTGGTCTTCAAGTAAGTGTTGCAAAGCTTTGAGTCATGTTTTGTTTCATTATCTCGCTGCAGTAAGAATCCTTTACCACCAGAACAAGCATTTTTTCTAGTCTGAGCTCAGACTTTTGGCCCCCACAGTATTTATACATTTTAGACCTTTAATAAAAGTGCAACAAAGTGTATACAAATAACACAGTTTACATGAATAGTTGGCTTCAACATGGCTATAGTGGAGTTTTTCTGCTGTGTTGTACAGCTGTAGTGCAACTTGTTTGTGTGCAGCAACAGCGCTTTTTAATATTGAGCATTTTTTGCTTATAATTAAACAATAAACCTTCAGAACATGCTTATTTCCATCTTAATTTAGTATATAGGTATTGTCATCATATGATTCAGCTACATATAATGTTGTACACTTACACAACTATCAGAATCTGTACAGAATCTGTAAGCCATCTGTGTTTGTCAAATGGGAAAACCTTTGAGCATAGTCCAGCAACGAGCTTTTCACATCAAGATATCATCACTGAATGTAAGTTTGTCTGATGCAATTATTAGCAAAGCAAGAGTTTTGTCTTCCATTTTTAAACATTGCTTTCGCTTATATTATTTTTTAATATATTCCAGTTTAAAAAAAATCAAAGCCACTCTGATTTGTTTCAGTTTGTTTTTATCTTTAAACGAAGTAATTAATTGATTTATTTTGTAACCCACGTCAAAAAGACCACGCTAGTAGTGGTATTCTAGTAGTAGTTTAAAAAATTAGGTGGACTGAGTCTGCTATCTGATTCACCTGCAACCCTAAATCAGAAAAGTTGGGACAGTATGGAAATGCATTTTATATACATTGTATATGCATTATATGCAGGTTTTGTTTCAGGCATTTGCTATGACTGCAGACAGTATGAACCTATAATTATTTGGTCAACCTAATTTCATTTGTTAATAAACATTCCTTCATTTAGACCAGCAAAAGAGTTAGGATAGGGCAATTTAGAACTACAGTAGTAATAAATAAAAAAAACCCCTAAATAATTATGGGATTACAAATGGATGATGTCAGCAGGTGATGGTATCATGATTTGGTAAATTACAGCATCCAGAAATAGCTAAGTGTTTGAGAAGCAAAGATGACCAAGGGATCTCCAGTTTATCAACAACTGTGTAAGAAAAATTCTAAACATGTTTAAAAGCAAGATACCTCAAAGAAAGACTGTAAGGGACTTGCATATTTCTCTCTCTACAATGCATAACATCATTAAACGATTCACGGAATTGAAAGAGATTTATTTTCGTGAAGGCCTGTTATCTTTGATTTGAGTAGCTGATGAGCTACTAATGAACCACATGGGCAATAGATTACTTTGGCTTACTTTGGCTAACCTTTTATAGGACTGGGACTGTGGTAGCCTAGCGGTTAAGGTACTGGCCTCTGGACCAGAAGGTCCAGGGTTCAAATCCCACCTCT
>JAUZSU010092270.1:0-20021 GCA_034780255.1 Parotocinclus maculicauda
GGGTAGTGATGCCAGAGACGAAGAGTTTCTTCACGGATATTACATACTGTACACGTTCTTTGGTCCGATTAAGCGGATTTTTGGTCCAAATAAGCGAATAACATTACACGTATATAATAGGATTGGTTTAGGTACTTTAGGATTTGGGCCGAATAAGCAGCTGGTCCCATTAACCGGTGGTCCAATTAACCAGAATTGACTGTATATATATGAACAACACAGAGGTCAGGCCAGGTCAGGTTAGAGTGATCAATTAACATAATGCATGTCATTGTGCTGTGGGATTAATAAACGGAAAGCGGAGTAAATCCACATGGACACAGGACTCCACACAGAAAGGATCCGGACCGCTCCTCCCTAGGATCAAACCTAGTCCCTAAAGTCAGTTGATTCGAACAAGCTTAAAGTTGTTTCAAAGACAAACAGTATCAGTGAAAACGACACACAAACGCACAATACTCTTTCGAAAATGTATTTTACATTAAAATGTATATTATATAAAACAGGAGGCTACAGTTACTCTAGCACCTATTCCTGGAGTACACAGAGCCCAGTCGTTAGCGGATGCCGAAGCTTTGCAGGGCAGGGCTGCACTTAGCAGATTCACAGCATTTAGCAGACACCTTTTTTCATTAAGGGCAGAAATTCTGTGTACAGTGGTACACGCCTAGTACCAGGTATGAATTAAAAGAGTATCTTAAAGACCAGCTAGATCAAATGTAGCTAGGTCAAATAGTAGCAGATAGTAGCTACAATTAGCATTACAATTCATACTGCAGTTAGAAATTAGCTCTGTAAAACATCTTGCAATGCTCTATTACACACATGTTTTAATGTTCTCCTCAGTCTGTACTCTGTCCCTCTTTCAGGTCCTCCCTCACTCTCTCTTTCAGTATGGAGTGGAGCATGAATTGTACAGAGGGACTGAACTGATGAGAGGGCACACCGAGTGGACCGGGGCACCATACTCGCCTACTGCCAGACAGTCAGAGGACAACAATTTAACGCCAACACCACTTCAGCCAGAGACATGCCACACATGTGCGAACAGACACACATACACATACAGAGACACGCACACAAAAACACACACAGTTTATCTTGACATCATTGTGGGGACTTACCATTGACATAATATTACTGTAGTTAATTAATGCGACACCTGCCACTACACCTACCTCTAACATAAACCTCAGTTGTTTTTTGTTTAAAAGAAGGTATGGTAAATTTCTCAGATCACTCTGTCCTTCTGAGGACATTTGATCCTTAAAGTGAGGGCATTTACATAATATTAATCAGAATTCTACTTTGCAACCAGCCAATAATATCACACACACAATATGTGAGGGAAACTTCAAGCTATAGATAAATAATCAAATTCTTTGTGTTACACTTGTGAGCATGCGTAGACGGAGAAAACTGACTGAAATCAGGTAACTGGTGTCCATGCTATGAGAAATTTGATTACTGGAATAAAATCCAGCTCTTTTTATAAGCTTTCTTAAAATGGTTTCTAGATGGGAGTATGCTGTATACCTGACCACTTGAATATTAAGATAACTACCAAAATCTGACTATGATTTTTAACTTTATGAACACACATTGAGCGATATATAAACTCCTGCACACACATAAATACCACATATACACACACACACACACACACACACACACACACACACACACACACCTTACTATCCTTCTGAGGACTTTGCATTGACACAATGATTACTATAGCTAATCCATGCTACAACTACACCCGCACTTCCAAGTCCAACATCAGTAACCTCGAGTAAATCTTTTATCTCTCATTTCTTATCAAATAATTTTTTGTAATAAAGTAAAAAACTGTCCTTACAAGTCAAAACTGACAGGTGTGGTATAATTGGCTGATATGGTTTAGTATAGGAATACATGGCATGCATACACACTCAAAAAGAGGGGTGGAATTACACATCAGGTGGAAACAAAATGAAAAGCCACCTGACAGCTTGAGGTTGATTCAGTGAAGTTCAACAGATGCTGCACGCTGACACTAAATTACTGGGTTTATATGTTGTTCATTTCATAGCGATGCACAATATATTATCAGATTTTCATATTCCTGCCAGATTTTTGGAACCTGAATACACTGCTGACAGGGATATTTCATTAGCAATATTTCATTTTGAAATATCCCCTCATTTTTGTGAGCGGTATAGTTTGAGATATCAACACAGAGCCAAGTTCAGGTTATTCGGTATAATGGCGAGATGTATGTTTTTATAGAGCTTTTTGATTGGTTGGTAAGCCCCTCCACAGAAAACACAGTTCATTCTTTCCCATAAGAATAAATGGGAGGAACCCAAACTGACATATGGGAAAAGTATTCGACACCCACTGAAGCCCATAGAAATGAACCACATGCAAACAGATACTGACAAAAAAACAATCATACCAAAGCACCTCCCATTACATATGCTTTAGAAAATATTGGTATCCTCTCAAAGCATGGGTGAGAAAAAAAGCCTAAAACCACATGAGAAAAAGTATTAACACCCTAAAACTGTGAGAACTAAAATGTGAGATAACGTACTGGACCCTGGGGAAAATTTCTACATATTCTCCTTTACTTGCTTTAGGAAATACACTTTCTAGTTGCACTTGTTTTACAAATGTCCTTATACCACATTGGAAAAAATCTTTACAATCACATGCAATTTTTGTCAAGAATGCATTATGGAGAAGAAACATGTGTGACTTGATAAGTAGAAGAGAGGTTCAGTTGTTTATAGAAGTAGCTTAAAACACTTGTTTCCCGCCGTTTTAATGGGTATCATATCCTTGACCCCATAGAATGTCATGCTACCAGTGGTATTTTCATCACTATTTTCTCATAGAGTGTCTTTTTGACCAGCCTTGCACATATTGCATCTGGATTTCAGTGTACTTTTAGTGCTTCCACCAGATTTTGTCTCTCATATAAATAATGATAATTTTTTTTTTTTATTCACCAGCACCTTCTTCTGTTGCCAAACAACTAAGGACGATGCATTAAAATTCGTTTGTACATGGAATTGTTTTATGGAGTAATTAAATAGCAAAGTTCAAAAGGCCATGAATAAATCTTAAAGTTCCCATGTACACTTAATAAATGTCTCACAAATCTAAGCTTGTAATGATATTTACAAAAAATCATCTGAAGAAATTCTAAATTCTTTAAAAGCTGAAGCTGTGTGGCGAAACTTTCAGACTTAGAAATCAGCATTGCTTCACTCAGCTTTGATGGCTTCACAGTTCACGAGTAGTGAAACAAACAAAAACAAAAAAAGATTAAAAAAAATTCCTGGCTAGTTTGTGCTTAATGAGATAAAATTTTCTATTTTCTTAAATCTGGAATCTGACCAGGCCAAAACATGAACCTGATGGCTCATGAAACTTTTGAGGCTGATAGGGTTCCTAAGACTTCTTTGCTTTGTGAGCAGAACATTGTTTTGTTAAAAAACAATACCACAATTCTCTTCTGCAATACACAAGGCATTAACTGACATTTCACAGTGAAACAGCTCACCACACCAACAGCTGAAATAGCTCCCACACCATGACACCTCTTCCTCCAAGCTTAACAGTGGTAGAGCTACAGTCACTTCTCACCAGGTCTTTGAAGACTCAGGGCATCACCATACAACTAAATCGTGATTCATCACTCCTCACAACTCTGCTGAACCACTCTGAATCAAACTTTCCATACTTTGCTAAAAATCAACATGGCATTTCAACACATCCTCTACACACAAAACCTTCATGAGACAACCTTCTGGTAGTTGTTTTTTCTTGAAAGAGTAATTTTATAAAGCCGCTTTGGGCTTGGCCCATTTTTATTCACTACACTACATCTTGATAAAGCTTTCGAAACCAAAACACCATTGTCACCTCACTATTCTTCAGTGAGTCCTTCATATTAAGACATTATCATTACTTTGTCAGTGTTTTTACAGCCGATGAACACAAGTCCAACTATTCTTAATGTCTGTCATTTTGGTAGAAATCAAATTAACTGTGCTGAAATGTGAAAATACAGTCACTCCCCACACTGTTCTCTCTACATGCACACTCCCATAATACATGCACACATTAGTCAGATAAGAACACTTCATTTTGCTACTGCAAGAAAGGAAGCTTAATAAAACATTACTGCCCTTATTGGTTGGGCATTCGTGATCCAAATCATTAGTTTAGTGTTTAACCTTTAAACTAGAAATAACTACAAAATAGACAAAAGGACGAATGACAGCAAAGTTTGCAATAATCATCTGTTCAAAAAAGCATTCAGCGACATTTTTAAAACAATATGTTATGAGGACAATGTTGCAATTTTGCTGAGCCGCAGCTTAAGACTTATTAAGACCACAAGAACAGTGATTGGTTAACTTTCCAAACCCCCGCTAGCTCTTCCTTACAGACCGACAGGACTCACGTCCCTCTTGTTGCTATGGTAACATTTGCATTAAACGGCATTCCCTTGCATGCATGCAGCTTTGGATTACTTGACATTTAGTCACATATAAATTGAGACCGGTTAGGAGATTGTTACGTTTTGTATGCACATAACCAGTAGAGACAAAAATCTGTCTGTGAATGCAGGCGGTGTCAAACACTGAACCAGGATCCCTGCATACCAGTAAAAGATCAGTTCTTTCACCTATTGAATATCATGCTGGATATTAAATTATGGCTCTTACGTAATAATATATATATAAGCACCACCTAAATGTACATTTCTCTTCTACGCACAGTAGCACCAAGAAAGAGGCAGAGGGGAATTGAGGTAAAAAACCCAGACATTATTCCTCAATCTCTGCTTCAGTGTGGTGTACAAGTCAGGCTGAGAACGAATGGCATAAATACAGCAATATTATAAAGGAACAGTGGTGTGGTGTGTGGAGCAGAAATGTTATCTAACTGGCCATCTGGCAAATGGTTCGCTTTTCACAGTAGAACATATACCACACAGAATACTACACAAATTCAGCATTCTGTAACTTGTAATCTGTGCAAAATTGGAATCTGTATTTCTGGAAGCAAGCTTTATTCCAACAGCACCTTGAAGTACATCAAGTGAAAAGAGACGAAAAAGAGCCAGAACCAAAACCCTTTACATGCACTTCTCTTATCCCTTGGTCCTTTCCTCTCCAGACCTTGTTCTTGCTTTTTTCCTGTCCCTAGAAACCCGTGAGCTCATAGACTCGTTTCCATGACGACCCCCGCAATCTAAACGATCGGCATGCCCGGACTGCCCCGCTGAACAAACACGAGGAGAGAGTGGAAAAGACCCTGAACACCAGCGTGTACCGATCGATTCAGCCCAGAGGAAAGTGGTCCGAATGACGGCAGCAGTGAATGGAAAGCATGGAAGCAATCGTAAAGCATGTAACAAACTGAAAGCGTGAGATAGGGAATGACTAATAAAGCATTCTCCCACGAAGCCACCACAGTCCTGCATGCGTTTGCATGGCAAGTGGCAACCGGCTGCACATAATGGATACAGATATGGCCTGAGGGAAAGTTCAGATTAAGGCAGAACATAGTACAGCCAGTAATAATATGAACAATTATTTTTTAAGGGTATTTTAACTGACTTGTTTATTATTGTAGCTAAATAATGATATGCCTACACCTAACACGAAATGTGCTTTTTAATCACATTTTCTCATGAGGACCAGCCATATATCCTGAAATAGCGAGATTTTTTGGTCACACGCTATCATCACTAGACTACAGTGGATCCTAGGAATTCAAACTTAATTTGGTCCGAAGGCCATTCGAACACCGATTTGTTCAAAATCAGAATCAAATTTCTCTATAAGAAGTAATGTAAATAGCAAATGTCTGTTCCTGATCCCTCAAATTATAGTTTTTTTTATGTCTATATTCAAATGTAATTAATGAGTAAAAACATGAATATGAAGAAAGGAAAGTAATGATAAGGTAAATATAGTAAATATAATGAAAGTAATAATAATAATAATAATAATAGCAAAAAAAAAAAGACATGAAAGAAGTTAAAATAATCGCCATTCTGCCATGCCTGATTACTGGGACAGTGGAAAAGAGACTGTGTCTAAAATCACACCTAGAGACTGATATAATACATATACATAATATAATAATAAAAGAATACAATATAACATACATAATATGCCTATAAGCGTGAAGTAGTTGTTATTGTATTTTTTGGGGTATTATGGCACTTGGCATAACATTTGGTGCATTATGGCAACCTGACTAGACTAGACAACATGCATAGTCTTTGGAAGATCACACCACTGAGCGTTTCATTTATGATGCTCATGTCTAAATATTTTTTATTTATTTATTTTTAGGGGGGGTTTCCACTGTAGATGTTTCTGATGAACAGATAAAACATGACACTTTCCAACAGTCTCCACCTAACCCTAGTCCACCACATTTTTAAATAGGATTGTTAATATGCAATGAAGTCTAAGTCATGATTTAAACTCGTTTAATATAGGGTGCGCTATCATATATAATGTACAGTATTTAATAAACTTCTTGATTATGCTAAATTTAACTTGCTATGGATTTGTTTGGACATATGCCCATCTTAAATTAAGGCCTACCTGTATATATAAACGATTGAATAATAAAATAACTGCAGAAATTAGATTACGGCCAGAACATTAAATGCTTGAAAAACACACTCACAAAAGGACACACACCAACAAACAGGAGTCACGAGGAGAGATACGGACAGAGACACACCAACAGAGAAACAGATCACACAGACAACTTCATAAACACATGACAGGCAGATACACAAACATACACCAAAAGACAGACATGGCACCCAGTCAGATACACATAGACATGGAGAAAGGTCACACAGAAAGATACACTCACTGTCTGATATGCATTGTTCAGTCAGGATAAGGTAATGGCTTTTATCCTGATCAGTCTACTGTTTAAAGGTAAGTGATTTGGCTCATGAGTGCTGTACTATAAATAGAGCTCTATGTCTTACTCTCCGCTTTAGAAGTCTGGGACAAAAAATGACAGTTCACACTTATACAAGCCATCTGTCTCTTAAGTGTTTTTAAACCCCCTTGTATATGTGTGTGTACCTCTCGGGTTGATTAAACATTTTTGAAATGGGAATTCTGATGTTCAGTCTTTACCATTTTTATAAACATTACGGTTATAATATATATAATATATATATATATATATATATATATAACTGACTGTAGCAAATATCCTATCCTAGTTGTTTTCATAACTGCAAACTCTAAAGACTTGACCAGCACAGCAGATTTAAAGGTTTATTGCTGATATTGAGCATAAATAATCAGTGAAATACATAAGTTGAGTAGGATAACTAAGTGGGATCCACACTGCTAATCTACATCTAGGCATTTTGCAGATTCATATTGAAACCATCTTCATTATGGTTCTCAGTGAATATTCTGTGAGACGAGATCATGTCATAATTAAGAACACTTAAGTATGATAATTATATTACAATTATATTCTTAATAGTTAAGAATACTGCATACACATACTGTATAATGCACCATCTACAGGTGATGGTATGGTCTTGGTATAGCAAAATATAAAAAAACTTGTAGCCTGATATTATACACTTGATACAACAGTACTTTGGTAATCCCTCTGAAGCACTGTTTAAGGCTTATTGCCCCCTTTCCTGTCACTGAAATGTAATTTATGCCCTTGATGCTGACATATTTTATTTGAGCTGCAATATGCTCTAAAGCAATAAAAATCTTATGTGTAATCTTAGTATGTCATAATATCTCTGTTTGGTGTAGACAATTAAGCATTCAATCTTGGAAAGGCAAACATGTCCTTAGTGCCAATAATTATGAATCATAATGGTCTAATATAAAAATTAACAAGTCGTAATAGTAATGTCTAATGATTGTAATGCAACCTCTATGTTTATGCAAAAGAAGCACAAGCAGTGTTTGTGTGCATCAGAGTCAAAGTCAAAGACCTGAGCTGGCCCCAATAAATAACGTGTTGAGAATTTTGAACCAAAAAACCCAACAATGATAACATTATACTTTTGCACATCTTATGACGTGTTTGCAGAAAGAATGGGACAAAATATCAATTGAACTTTTCACTGTTTGCAAAATAAGGAAAGCCAAAGTAAATGTAAGAAACAACATTTGTATTCGTTTGTTCATTTTCCACACTGTTCCAACTTTTTTTTGATTTGGGGTAGTACAGCTTTTCTACTGATAGATTAAAAACACTTAGTTTAGCTCTTTAGTGTACAGCTTATATAAGAAAAGTTCATGCAGCTGCATGCGGTCTAACATAACGGAGAAGGGGTAGCTTCTTTATGTACTACAAGGAAATTGTTTTTATGCCATGCATTAGTTCATCTCCCACATCTGATTGCATAATGGATTGGCTCTTTACCAGTGAAAACACATGCCAGTTCCTAAAAAGGTTTGCAGATGTCCAAGTAACATTGTGCATTGTGACTGTGGAAAATGGTATTCAAAACCAAGCGGCAGCTTCATCTGCATGCTTTTAATTCTGTGCCAGTAGGAGAAGGAGCATAAATATGCTTCTGATGTCATCAACATACCCTGCTCAGGAATGAAATGATTAAGAGAGCCCACATGGATTGTGTCGAGTGAATCGAGTTTAATTAACTCCGTTTTAACATCACAGGAGGTGAAGTTAACACACATGGGGTTGCTTCTTCAATTATAGCCCTTGTGTGTGAATCACAGGTCCTCAGCAGAAGGTTTTTGGCAGTAGAAAGAAGATGTGCTTGTTCTAAGTGAGCCTCACTCCATATATACTGCTCACAAAACATAGGGGATATTCTAAAATGAATATGAAGCGATAAAAAGATGCATCTGATTTTAAACAAGATCATCTCAAAAGCAAATGAAAAGTCAAAGAAAGTTGCTCGATTCGGCAAATGAGATGCAAACTCAATTATCTTGATTGAGTAGAAGATGTTGCATGTCAAAGAGGACGATGTGCCCCACATTGACTGTTCAGTAGGGTGTATGGTCACCCAAAGCTTCCAAAACACACTGACAGCAATGGGCCATGGACAGGATCAGACTGTCCAGCAGTTCTTGTGGGATTTTCTGTCACTCTTGCTCCAGGGCAACTTCCAAAAATGTTATGGGAGGCATTGGACGGTTTGCCAGATGTCTTCCCAGTCTTCCGTGAAAAGAAAGTTGTTTCTAACTGCTCCAGCATAAGGTACAACTATAGGATGCAGGACCTCATCCCGGGATCTGACAGCAGTCTGTGGTCTATTTTTGATGATGTGAAGCTCGGTACGACCACCAATGCTGATGTCAGCTCAAACCCTGATTCCACCACCACTGAAGGAGTCCCGTTCTCTCATGAAACGTGGATCCTGCTGTGTTCCTCGTTCATGCCAGATCAGGACACAATTTTTGTCATGCTGTAAACCATGAACCATGACTCATCAGAGAAGAAGACAGATTACCACTCATGACTAATGACGATTCTCATCAGCCCACCTTCTACGGTCTTGCAGATAACGGAATTGTTATGAGATGTTCCATGTACTGTTGCCAATGTTGTCTGTGTTTGACCAGCTTTAAGACGTCCAATGGCTCTCATATTCGGGTAAATCACGTTGCAGAGACATTGCATGGGCTGGGACTGAGGTGGCCTAGAGGTTAAGGTACTGGACTATGTATCAGAAGGTCCAGGGTTCAAATCTCACCTCTGCCACAGTTGGCTCCCTAAGCAAGGCCCTTAACCCACAATTGCTTGGAATGTAAGACTGTATTAATTATAAGTCGCTCTGGATAAGGGCATCTGCTAAATGACTTAAATGTAAATAAATATAAATGGGAAATTACAGGATGCGCACTATCAGGACCAGGAAACGTTCAGACACTCCAGCACTCTCAGCCTTTTATATAGTGCATTTTCACCAATGAAATAAAAGTTGTTTTTGCATTTCATTTGCATTATAGATCAACTTTCTTTGAGTTATCCTTTGCTTTTCTTATGTTCTTGTTTAATAAAAAAGAATCGCATAAGTATTCATTTTTTAAATGCCCCCTAATTGTTGTGAGCAGTGTATAATAACTATACAGAGTCTGTCTCTCTTTGGCAGCCTACACTGGAGTTCACATAATCTTTCTGAAACCGGATTTTTTTTTTCTCTCAGCCTCCACTGCTGTTTAGCAGGATAGGGCCAAGCAGGTGGGATTATGGATAATAGTGCAGGGAAACTGTGGGCAGCTACAGTGTCTGAGATTTTCAGTACTGCATCGCTTGAGGCATCACTGAAAATAGCTCAGCTCCCGCTCAGTGCTGGAGAGTTTCTCCTGTGTGTCATTGATTGCCCTGCCTGTGGAAATAGAAAAGAGCGTCTGTTTATGTCCCCTTCTATCTCCTGCACAGAGGTCTTTGTCATCATGGCAACAAAAAGTCAAAGATCACGAAAAGTCACTGTAGATGAAAAAAGATACACTAAATATAGAACTAGGTTGTAAGATGTGATGGTGTCAGTACGCAATACATAAACACACAAAAGTATAGTGAGCATTATCATGGGTGACTGATTTCCCAGATTTAATTAAGGTCAGGAA
The DNA here is from genome assembly GCA_034780255.1 of Parotocinclus maculicauda. Classification (NCBI taxonomy): domain Eukaryota; kingdom Metazoa; phylum Chordata; class Actinopteri; order Siluriformes; family Loricariidae; genus Parotocinclus; species Parotocinclus maculicauda. The sequence goes on from JAUZSU010092270.1 coordinate 10,626, forward strand.
ATCTGAGTACGTATCTGGATTTAAGATAATCATTTTCATAATTTTAGAGAATTGGAATTGCCCAGCACTAGCATGCGAGTATAACCAGGTACGGTTGCCAGGTCCGTTTATTGTAAGAGACATGGCTTTTTGGGGTTAGCTTTTAACTGCGAGTGTGTTTATGCTGTTTATTTCCCCAATCCAAGTCTTTCGTGAATGTCATTAAATATGCTCATGTGCTAAGGAGGTTTTTTTTTTTCGTGTTAATATACTGTACTTCTCAGAGTATAGTAGGTGGGTGGGTTTTTTTTAATCTCCAATCTTTCCTCATGTTTACTATAATAAAATTTTCCACAGTTACGTCATACTGTCCTGTCTTTCCACACCAACATCCCCCCACCCCACCTTGCTATATTGTATGTTCAAACAGGTTGATGGTTCAAATTTCGCTGTATATTGTACCTGCTACAATGTATATGTGACAATAAACTTGACTTGACTATACTTGTGCATTACATTAGCACGGGGACATTCTCAAGCTCACGTGAGCTCACCTGAGCCTGGAACAGCGCTCTGGGTCGATGAAGCAAATCAACCAGAAATCAATGGGCATGTGAGCATGCTGAACACGCTCCCAGTGAAACAACTTCCTGGAACAGAGGAGAGGGTTTACAGAGCAGGCGTAGTGCAGCTCTGTGTACATAAGCTCATTCAAATGAGGCAGAAACGATGCTGCACTTCCATAGCGGCCCATGAAAAAAGACCCAGCACTCTACGTACTGTACTGTACAATGCCCACACATTAGCATGGAATAGCTGTTTGCTATGAAGCACAGACACATTGGAATTAAACTGGAATTAGTTACCAACACCTCCTGGCAGGGGCCTGTGATTACAGTGTCAACTACACACCACCACCATTATCGTTTTACACACTAATCAGCCATCTGGGTGTTTGTTTTTAGCATCTGCTAATACTGCCAGCATCCTCTGGAATTCAGGAGGCTATTATCACAGAAGGATCCTATAAAGTTTACTAAGAGGTTTTAACATGCGAAAGAATCAATGGTTAACTTGAGGATAACTCTGATTTTGTGACAGCGTGGAAGACTGTAAGAGTGGTATTCTACATTATACTGCAAAGGGACTGCTATAACTTTTTCTTATAATATCTATATTATTGTTAATAAGATTATAATTAGAATTATTATTGTTCTGGACAGTTAATTGGTAGGTGGTTAGTTCAGACTTCAGCTCTGTCAAGCTGCCACTATTCTGTTTGTAACCCAACACTGCAGTAAATGTAATGAATCCTTTAAACAACTGAATGAGGTTCTCTTCATACTCTAGTCATAAAAGTCAATTTTAATTTTAATTTTTACAATGTTTCTTCTGTTACGTTTACTAGTAATGTAAAGGGTAACAGGATTGAGTTCTTAGCAGAGAATTATCAAATGTATGTAACCATCATTTCATATGTTTACTATAGTAAATAACATCTAAGAATAATTTAGGTAACAGGAAAGTAAGTTTAGATTGGCCTTCTCAGTCTTTGTTACAATATCCTCATATATACAGGAAAAAGTAAGAGAAAACTAACTTTTGGTAATACCATGGTCTTCAGAAGATCAAGATGATACAGCTTCTTATTGAACACGAGACTTGTGTGAAATACAAGGTGATGAAGCCACTTTGGTGCTCAGGGTTAGTGTTCTGCTAGGAAGTCTTGGCATTCATGAGGATGTCGCTTTGACACGTTCCACTTAATAAAACGTTGTTGCAGAACAAGCACACCCCTTCATGGTAACAGTATTCTCTAACAACAGTGGAACTTTCCATGGGAACAATATGACCTGCCACACTACAAAAATGCTAAGGTTTGGTTTAAAGAAATTGACAAGAATTTTTACTTGGCCTCCGAATCCAATCAACATGTCTAATACATGGAGACCCCATTGTGCAACATGCAGGACTTATAGGATCTGCTGCTAAGTTTTTGGTAGCAGATACCACAAAAAAACATCAGAGATGGAGTCCGTGCCTCAACAAATGAGAGCGGTTATGGTGGCACAATATTAGGCAGGTGGCTTTAATATTACTTGATCAGTTTACATAAGTCATTACCATGATTATGAACTTGCACGCAGTCTTACTGGATATCTGTCTGAATACCCCTGTTTGGCTCTGAATCAAAACCCTTAGGGCAGTTTGTTGGTTGAGAAAGCAGTAAATCACGCCCAGGTGCAGACCAAGAAAACATGTCTGACAGCATTACCGCGTGGTGTTTTGGTTAACTATCAAACAAACTCTTGTCTGGTTACAGTAACAAAGTGATTCAACCCTAATTCGAACCAAATGCAGAACAACAGCCACAAGGCTAGGTTTTATTTTTTATGAGCAGGCAGATTTCACAGGCAAGGTATTTAATAGGTCTGAAGTTCTTATAGGTCTGGAGCCATTTTGGCCACTTTAGTGTGCTGTTGATTATGCTTATGAATAATGTATAAAATAATGTATTAGGCATTAACTTTTACTATACATATGTCTGCTATCACATGATGTAATCAATATAATCTAACGATGATATTTCAGTTAGACATGAAAAATCTACACATTTAATCCAAATCACAGAAGCATACGATCTACACAAGCAGCATTAATTATGTTTTCTCAAACCATTTCTGAAATTAGGAACAATATTAAGAATATAATCACTCTGGACTCTGGGACTCTGTAGTTCTGCAATTAGGACTGTAGTCCATCTGTTATTCTACATAAGATGTTGATAGTCCCATTCACTCTGCTCTCCAATGTCCAGGACTCCCACAAGACCAGCACAGATCAGGTAATATTTGGGTGGTGGAGCATTGTCAGCACGGAAGTGATACTGACACGATCGTGATGTAATAGTGCGTGTTGAGCTGGTATGAGTGGATCTGACACCGCAGTGCTGATTTTTAAATCACCTCAGTGACACTGTGGAACTAAAAAATGTTCCACCAACCAAAAATGTGCATTCGCCTGCATCCTGTAGGTAATGTCCTGTAAGCACTGAAGGATTAGAGAATAAATAACACAAACTCTGCAGCAACAGATAAACTACGGTCTGTGACTTTACAGCTACAGGTGGAGCAACAGGGTGAATGTCTCTAATAAAGTGGATAGTGAGTGGACACAGTGTTTTAAAACTCCAGGAGCACTGCTGTGTCTGAACACACACCAACATACCAATGCCACATCAGTGTCAATGCAGTGCTGAGAACGATCCGCCACCTAAATAATACCTGATCTGTGGTGGCCAAGTTAAGGTCCTGATTATTAGAGAACAGATTAAAGGGAACTAACAAAAGTATGTAAGGAGATGGACTACAGTCTGTAACTATAGAACTACAGAACTAAGTGCTGTTATGTTGTAAGTTGAACTGATAAAATAGCTGTAGTGTAGAAAAATGTGAGATTAAAAGTGAAAGGTGAGTACTGACCGTTCACAAAGTCTAGTTTATTTCAAGTTGAACATGCGTTGTTGTAACAAGATAATCTAGGTTGTTTCTTCACAGCTGGTCTGTGTATTACTGACAATGTCACTGTGGAACACGATGCTGGTATGGGCATGATTACATTGTGTTTTGCATTGTATAACTGCAGCTACAGTAGATTTTTAAACAGGAATTGTATGTTCTAGACCGATCCTAAGAAACCCATTATGGTTTCAACAAAACAAAATCTAATCTGATTTTTTTGAGAGAAAAAAACATGAAGCTGTGGTCTCTATGCAAACCTTAATGAGCAAATGTTTGTGTCTCTGATATTCTGAAACCGATCTGTAGCAGATCATTAGATTTGCTCTAATGCACAGGAAACGTGTGTGCTGGTCTGCAGTCGAGGGCTGCAATAGCGCGTGGGAACACTTCAGGTTACTCAGACGCTATGATCCTCACAGTTCCTGCACCCACACACTTGCTCCAAGTTTAAAAGAGTGGGATTTCCCCACACATACTTGCCACTTTCTCCACCATACACACACATGTATATATATATATATACACAAACTGTTCCAGCCAAGCTGCGACAGGAAGTACCAACATATCCTGTTGCTCTTATGCATATGCATCAGGTACAAGATGTGACTCAAACGCACAACTAAAGCTTATATATACAGTATTTAAAGATGTCCATCAGAATTCTTAATACACAAATATTAAGTACTGTGCAGTACTGAGGTCTCAGCATCTAGTAGCTTTAACGTGATGCCCTCTCTGAAGTAGCTAAATCAGAAATGGTCTTTTTGGAAGGGTAGCGCCCCTTTTTAAAGGAGAACAGAGTGAGATGGCTAATATACGCTAAATGAAAAATTCACATTTTTAGTTCCAGTCGTCAACAATATGTTAGATATTGTCAACAAACTAGGCCTCGGACTGTTGCAGTTTTTTGGAGAAATGTTTTATCCAGTCAATAAGCAGAATTAATTACATAGTAATAGAGATAATTGGTATCAGTCAAAGCCTGCACTCACAAGGTCGATATTTAAAAACAGTGAAGAAAATGCTGAAAAACATTGTTTGCTGCATTACACCTGACAGGGGACATCTGAGTGACCGAAAGAGGTTCTAAGTGAACATACAGTGTCCAAGGGTCCATTATGAGAAGAAAACATTGTTTCCAGCACTACAGCTTGTTGCTCTTAACTCGGACAAAAAGATGCTGCTACCATGTGACTACACTGACTTTGTTTATATTTTGCAATAATTTACACATAATCATGAAATGGATGGGATGCCAGTCCATCACAGGGCCTAGACTGGGGCTAGACTGGGGCTGTGCTTCCCAGGTTTGTCAGCAGCATAATGGCTCAGCATGAAAATGAGCCCAGACACACCTCAAAGCTTTGCAACAATTACTTTAAGACCTTTAAGGAGCTTTGACTGCTATGGGCATTCCTCAACAGTCACCTGACTTAATACCCATTGAGAATTTATGGGGGCACTAGAAGACATTCCTAAAAATGTGAAATGTAATATCACAAAATGCCCTATGGAATATAGTTCGAGTGTTCTTCATCTTCAAATATTGATCAGTTCTGATACTTTTTTAAAGTTTCGACTATTTACTCAAATTATGTTGACAAATAACGTACAAAAACATAACAAAACAGATTATAGAATATAGAGGTTTTTTTCCTGAAGCTAAAAGAATCAAACATGGTTGCCAGTCTTATTCACTTCAGTCCTATTTTTACTAATATTGGCATTTTGGATTTTGGGGTATTGTTTCTAAAATGTAGTTGCTTATTTTAGTTTGTTTCCTAATTGTATCTTTCTCTGCAACTCTCCAACAAGTTATTTTTGTTCAACATCTGAAGTTAATAGGAAAACATATATTATAATTAATATTTGAATTGATCACTTGTATTTTACTTGTCTTCTAGATGGTAGGACATATTAAAACCGAAAACTTAAGAAGCTTGCAGATAAATGGAAGATCTGCATTTGCCAGTAATGTAGGTAAATGTTTACAAAAAGCCACAGCATTAAGTTTGAAGATTAAATTACATCCTTCAGTGAGATTCCATGTATGCTACTCTTTAAAAATGCTAAACAGAAGCATTTTCACTAACTGTCTCAGTCCTCTGGTTCACACTCTACATTAACAGTGATGTAGGACATATGGTACTCCTGTAAAATGAAGTGCTGCATGGGTACCTTTTGAACTGCGATGGTTTCATTCTGTCAGTTCATATTAGGGTGAAAATATGTTGAAATGCCTTAATTAAAAACCTCTAACATTAACCACTGAGCCAAGAAAAGGATCTAGCCAAGAAAGTATGGCATAAAAACTGACATGCAACTAGAAGATGCGTGTGTTAACCGTTACCGTTTTAGATAGTGGATTCACTTGTAACTAAAAAACGCATCAGATGGTGGCTAGAACACGGTTACACAATGCTTCTTTAAGCACTAATCAGTCTTTTATGCACACGTATGCACATTCATGTCTCTTTAAAACCTGTCTTAAAATGATGGTTTACATAACATTTATATAACTGTTCGTACAGAATATCTGATAAACTGATGAGAAGAACACTATAGAATCTAATCTGTGTGCATATGTCACTATGTCGGTATTACCTTCACTGGAGGATCCTGATAGGTCGATGATGACGTAGACTTTGCCCTCAGGCTCCAGGTCAATCTGTTGAGAGAAAACACAGGATCAGAGATTAGAGAAAGTGTACAAAAATCACTCAGGCTGATGGATTAACAGATTAAACTACTATCCAGAGTTTAGCTTCAGAACTATACATTTATTTTATTGAAACAGTAGGTATGTGGGTGGGCCTGGTGGACTTACAGCCAAGTTGAACATCATGTACAGATATAATTGTCTGTGTTTGAGGGAGGGGATACTTGGTCAAAGATCCTATTCCTTGTATCTACAAAACCAACCCCTTCTCAGCCCTCTGATGGACTGCCCCAAATAAACCCCTATATAAGCCCCTATAAACCCCATACATCCTATATGGAAAAAAGATGCATCAAGATGCATTGATAATCATTTTATAAATCACACTGCAGTCCTCTAAATCAGAATCAAATCGAGATGTTTCGAGATTCCCCCTATGAAATTTCTTATTTCTATAAGATGAGAGTTTGTGGTATTCCTTTTGAATTACGTTGACATTTTTTTTTGTTTTTATCCTTATCTATTCCGGTACAGGTAAAATAGTAACAGGATAACTATTTCAGGTTTCCTTATCACGGTATACAGAGACTGTCACAGTCCTTATCATGACGCCCCACATGTGCATTTCTCTCATTGTTTGTGAGCACATCGAGTTGCAAAGAGTAAACACAAAAAATGCTGGCAAGTTATCATTTTCCCATTAAACTCTCGCACTGCTTGAGCAGCCAACATGCGCCTTGTGTCCAGCCAGGCACAGGCACCCACTAAGTTATCAGCATGGCATGGGGCAGCTGAGCCTGAAGTAGATACTCCATACTGTCAGAAACCCACTGCTTAATCCCATGATGCAAAGAGGCAGTCAAAGAAAGCAAGTGAAAATGGAGGTGTAGAGAATAAAGCTTGCCCAATATCTGGAGGTGGACGGGGGCGTGAGGAACACGGCTGAATTGGGACACCCGAAACCTTCCGCTTCAACAATCCAAAGTGGGGATGGAGATAAGTGCTGTAACCGATCGAGTTTGATCTAGTGCATTTGCCTCTGTGGAGGATTATTTTCTAAATTTAGAGCCATCTTCTAATCACCATCTTAAGCCGGTGCTGTTGGCACACACACTTACCTCACATCACACACTGACACACAGACATGAACATACTTAACAAATCACATTATGTTCATGTGTGCCGAAAATGTTACAGGACACGATGTGAATATAAACTGAGGACATTAATAAAGGTCAAAATGTAAGGGATGCATCAATTCAGTAACGTGCAGTCTTATCAAACTATTAGCCCAGAAACACAGCATGTAATTCAGTCAAGTCAGAGCATTATTATAAAACTGACCAATATAAACACTAGCAAAAGCCTAGAGGATAAGGTACTAAAGGAACTAAGGACAAGAAAGTCCAAGGTTCAAGTCGTTACCAAGACTCTAAATACACTCCTCACAAAAATTAAGGGATATATCATTTTCAAGTATCCTCTAATTTGTGTGAGCAGTATACTTTACAAACTACACATACAATGACTTTATTCTTATAAGGGCTTTGTTTTCTCTTAAATAGACCAATGAACTAACAATAAATATACACATGGTTTTAGTTTCAGTTCAAGGAGTCACTCCATTTATCTGAATATCTTTGACATTTTTCAGAACAAACAAACATTTAATTCTAAAAATCTACAAACAATATTTGCATTATGGGATGATAAAAAACAAGCATAAAGCTGAAGCTTGTACACATTTCAATATTGGTATTTCAGTTTGTAATTTTACATTTAATAAAATTCTATTTTTATATCTTTTTTATTTTCTATTACATTCTATTTTTCATGTAATATGTGTATAATATTTCTATTCCTGCTGTATCAGTTTAACTACCCTGCTCACAAAAATTCAGAAGTCAAGAATTCTTGGACGTCGGTCTCATTTTGCCTTAAGGACTGTCTTAATTCTTTGTAGGATAGATTTAGCAAGGTGCAGGAACATTCCTTAAACACTTTGGTCCATATTGACATGATACCATCACACAGTCGCAGCGGATTGTCGGCTGCACATTTATTATTTGAATCTCCTGTTCCACCACATCCCAAAAGTGCACTATTGGATTAAGATCTTGTGATTGTGATGGCCATTTGAATACCTTTAATTCATGTTTAAGAAACCAGCATAAGATGATTTTCAACTTTCCTGCCGAAAGTAGCTATAATAAGATGATCCACTATTGTCATAAAGGGAGAAACATGGTCAGCAACAATACTCATGTAGGCTATGACATTTAAACATTGTAAGTTGCTAACTGAGTTAAGATTGCATGGTTGTGCTGAAAAATACCAGACACTTACAGGTTAAACATTTTTAATAATTTTGTCAGTAACCCAACAATTTTATATGCACTTGAGTAATTAGATCATGGGAAAAATTTGCGTGCCTCAGGCAATAATCATATTTCAGTTCTGCAACCAGTCAATAGTACCACAAAAGGATGTGACATAAACGTCAAACTTTAATAATGAAATGATCAAATTTGCAAATGTGTCTGGGGTTGTCGCATATAATTCCAGAGTTGCCTGATACCACAAAAGAAACAAGCTACCAGGTTTAAGGAAAATAGCCCCAAAGAAGAAAAGTCTCTTGGAATAAGCAGACATGGCAACCGTGATTGCCTCTTCCAGGACAGCGCGGAAATCTGACTACTGAAGTTACATTAAGATTAAGAAATCCAACAGAACTCTTTATCAGATTTCTTAATAAGACTTCTAGACATTGTTATGCTAAATATGATGTTTACATGATCACTTGAATAATCAGATAACTGCAAAAACCTGTAGTTACTAAAAAGAAAAAGTCAGTTAGTCAGTAAGTTAGATGGCAAATAACTGATGCCGTGATACGAGTTAAAAAATGAAATAAAGAAAGGAGAAAAGCTAAATGCATGTGAAAAAGTGAATAACATCTGAACATCTGCAAATGCAACACATAAACTGATTCTGTCTAAATGAAATGACAAACAGATTGCCCCTGAGCAGCTCATGATGTCATCTTAGGCACATTCGGGGTGATGACATCTCTGTTATCTTGACGCACTCCCCCCTTCCTGTGATGTCATCAAATTCCATTCATTTGCCGCCTTTTTCAGCAGGCCTGTTTTGGAGGTGTCACTAAATATAGCTGAGGAAGGAAAAGCCTGTGTGTGTGTGTGTGTGTGTGTGTGTGTGTGTGTGTGTGTGTGTGTG
>JAUZSU010092381.1:0-20021 GCA_034780255.1 Parotocinclus maculicauda
TTTCATTATACAGTACTGTACTAAACTCCGATTACCATTTTTAATAACAACACTCCTATGGTAATTGCTTATATACATTACTATTTTGTATACCTATAACTAATTTGCACAAATTAAAAAGGCGAGCATGCCAATCATTATTTTATCTGTATCTCTGAAAATAACACTTACTGTACAGTATTTGTATGGTACTGTATTAACGTTTTATTATTGTATTCTAAAATTAGAATTTAAAATAAAGCTCTATACCTAAACTACATTAACAATGTATTTTATACTATGTGACTGGTATTGCCTGCTCAATAAGGACAAACAATCTACAATGAATATCAGTTCTTTTGTCACTGTAGTGAATACAATTCATAATATGAGGCACAGAAGATTAGACATAGACCATTATTATGTAATGTATTCTTTAAAGGGTTTCTCCACAGTTTGGACCTATTCCAGAGAAATTACAATGTGAACAAAAAGGAGCCCGGTGGCATAAGAGTGTACACCATGTCTGACCAGTAAGATTTCAGATAGCTCTGTTATATCATCCAGTATATGCTAGAAAAAATCCCTTTTTTGAATTTCAGTATGTTTTCTATATCCTGGCTAAAAAAACAAATCTGCTAGATCAGCGGGCATAAAAACACCCTAACAAGAGTCCAGGTATAGATCTTGTAAGCAGTCTGAATTAATTATGTCCACCATAAAGCATCTACAGCCCATTATTTTTAAATACTACCCTATTCCTCAGTAGTCTATAGGATAATCAATTCCTTGTTACACAACTGGTACAATATCTGCCAACTTCAATAAAGGACAAGCTGACTGGTATCAAACCGGAATAATGAGCAACATCAGTGTGGCAATCTATGGAGGATTTACTGTAAGGTGACCTTATGTTTCATGGGGCCAACTGATCTCCAACAGTCTCACAATTAACTGTCTCATCCACTTGTTTTCCTCTCCACTCCAACCACATCACAGTTTTTTTTCTGCTTACTTAAATTCAACACATTGCTGAACTCCAGTGTCACATCCAGTACATTGTGGGCTAATAAGGATATCTTATGAAATGGCTCCAAGTCAAACAGGATTCACAGCTAACCCTGGACTTCTGTTGCAGGTTCCTAATTGTTCTTGCTTGGTGTTCCTGCAGAATCTAATCAGAACCACAGTCTCAACCACCTCTGGTTAGCTACCATTTTGTTTACATTTGGGATGCTCACTTGTTCTTTGGATTATTAGTGTAGAATTGCCTACCCAGAGCTCCTTAGCAGTTGGGGTTACATCTACAAACAATAATGTGTTTAATGTCTGGGTTTGCAATCTGAATGTGAAATGATTAAGACCAGCTGCCAATGTGGATACAGATATACTTAGTTATATAGTTTTAGTTGTAAACCAGAAATTAGGAACCTTTTTCAGAAATAACTGGACAGATTGTTTGTGTGAATGCTTTTAAATAAGCAAGAGCTACATCTAAATTTAATAGGCCTCCAGTGCAATTATGAGATGCATTAGGTTACTAAGGCAAAGGATCAGGGTTCAAGTCAGAGATGTGTAATGATCTGGGAGGTTGGGTTGTTGTCTGTTGCCTTTCGCGTGATCTTATGTTTGTTGATTGCTGGATCTAGGATCAAAGCGTTGTTTGGCTTCATCATAGATATTTGTAAAGTTGCTTTGAGATAATGCTCTTTTGCAAGCACTCCTGAAATAAAATTTACTTGAAATAGAATGAACACCTGCGTCCAAAATGAAAAACCTGCAGCCAAATGTGTTTTTGGTTAGGTCATACTACATGCACCATATTGTTTGTTGCACATGACCTTCCAAATATTTTGAAGTTTTAAGTAGTTTTCCTGAACATATTTTAAGTAAGATTTTATAACCATATTCCCTGGTCAACATAATTGGGGTTCTGGTACATATCCCTAGAGAACAAAGGGTGCAGAAGTAACCATGCCCTGGACGGGATCCCAGCCCATCATCAGGCTGGCAGTGGTTGCTGCTCCATTGCTGGAACAAGCATTTGTCTGCTGGTCTAAAACTTTATCAAATCCATTCCCTACAGTTTTTGATTTAACGTTATTTCAATAAGGACATTACATTTTTATACATTTATATTATTAAAGACGCAAAAGGGGGCTGATCATATCAATTTAAACTAATTAAAAGGTTTAGAATTAGACTGGCATAATGGTATTTAAGATCAAACTACCCCATGGCAGCAAATCTGACCTATTAGGAAATAATTACATTTACTGAAATGAGAACTCCAAACCAAAAACCTTTAAATGAAACCTGCTGACTACTTTTTAAAAATTAGATTGTGTGGGTTTAATAAGAAAATCATTTCATTAACAATGATCCGAGCCAGATAAAAGATAATAGTGGAACCATTTCAATCCTGCTGTTGTCAGGTATGTCTGGCTGCTGCTTTAATGGGGTCACATATGGCAATGAACCCAACAAAATAAGAAGCAATGTCCAAATAATCACTGCCACAGGCAAGCCATTGAATACACAAAAAGTGTTTAAGATATAATGTGCTAAACCCTGTTCTGATCAGCCATTTTTAAGCTTCATAATGCAAGTCTGTTTCCAGACGCTGAAGGTTCTGCAGGAGACCACACGAGTGCTTCGGTATTTGTGAGGACAGATAATCTTTAAAACACATGAAAGGCTGCTAATCTACTTTCAGCAATATAGGACTTGATAAGAGCATGAGCATCAGACAAACCAACCAGCCACAAAAAACACCTGACACAGGCATCAATATTGTTTTTTTACTTATTTGAAAAAGTTGAAGACGAACAACAAATGAATAACACAACCACTGCAAGAGTTCAGCCTCATAGATGTTCTCTTAAGAGTAACTTATACGGAGAAAGTGCTGTATATACTGAGAACAGTTATTTAAAAAGGTGGATCACATGGCAACCCTTTTAATTAACTTTTTATCTTATGCCGAATATCATACAGCAAATTTAATATCACTTCTGAAAAGGATCAACATCTATTGGAATGCTCTTTGCTTTCTAAGAAGGTCAGTGGTGGCTTCGTTAGTGCTCTGGACTACTAATCAAAAGGTAAAGGTTCAAATTCCTGCTCCACCAAACTGCCCCTGTTAGGCCTTTAAGCGGGGCCATTAACCCTTTCTGTTCCAGGGGAGCTGACCATGACTTTAGGTTGGGATATGTAAATAAAATTGGTATTGTACACCTCTCTACATAAAAAACAATAATAAATACAGACACACCCATTTTAGGGTAGCCCAATAGACAAAATTTACCATTTACAATGAAAATCCTGTAATAAACATTCAGCAGAAACCATATGCTAGAACTTTCCCAGGGAAGCAATACACAGTAAAATACACTCACACTCCTGTGCTGAGTTTAAGGTGTGTGATGTAGGGAGTCACATGGCGAAATGAGGAGTGCTGGGAAACGTATTGAGGAAAAGCCGTGGCCTCTGTTATGTTTAAAGCATGTTTAATGCAGGCTAAGCTATAAAAAATACAGTATATATTCAACTCTTTGACTTCAACTTAATTTAACTTACTAATTATTTATCTGTCATAGCTTACCTTATGTTATTGGATTCATTATTTATATGCCTCGTCATATTGGAGTATAAATGTATTTTATTTTTTGCATATTTATTTATTTTGAAGACAAGAATGATATCTCTGCTGTCCTCAAAGTCTATAAAGTCTACAGGTAATCCCCAATTTATGATGGTCTCATTAACGTCTTGACTTTACAAAGGATTTGTCAGACTGCATCTCCATTGTAAAGTAAGGACTCCCTAAATAGAAATAATGTTTGCTTTCTGGAAGCAACAACAAATTGCACATTTTCAATTGGATTCCTATCTTTCTGAAAATCTTTTGGAATCGAAGGTCAAATTAGACTAAGCCTTAGGCTTCTATATGAAAACACATTTCCTGATGCCCCTGCATAGAAAGTCTTTGAACCCCTGTAAATGAGCAGTGAAAAACATATGCAGGAAGGAGTCCTGGAAACAATGCACACATCAGAAAAATGAAGAAACATTGTCTAGGGGTTCAAACCGTGGCCCTCAGAAACTACTGTCTATAGATGCTGCCTCTTACCTCCGATATCTTTATGTCTGTATTTGGTATTCAAAATGTTATGCCAGTTTTTGTTATACATTTTTAAAAAAAGATCCAGACTGAGGTTATCTGCAAGTGCCTTTATGGATATCCCCTTACCGACATTATTCTTTTTCTTTCCATTTGATACGCAGCGGTGCACATTTGAGTGGATGTCACATTGAAAAGTCATCAAAGGCTTGGTTTTGCCGTAATTTAAGAGGCCATTTCGCCTTCGTAATTACATTAACAAGGAATCCGTGCTGCAATGGCGGACATAATGGGATTTTAAATACGTATTGATCAGCACGTCACACCAGGTTTTCTTCTCCTCCTTGTGGAAGTCAGGGTCATTTGGGGCAGCAACCCAAGACAGTGAGCTCATCTTAGCAGCACCATGTGTTCATGGATATTGGATTCCCATAATACAGGCTTACTGTATGATTTTAAACAGATCCATGTATATTATTATCATTATGACTTGACACTTAAGACTACAGCTTGAAAGAGCTCAAAAACGGAAAGCCTTCCAGCTCGTTCCAGTGAGTCAGACACATACGACGGCTGGAGTCTTGAGGATTTGCAACAAAATGGCATATTGCTTACCATTTCTCACTCCACTACGTCAATTATGTTTAAAGAATTCCGTGGTACAAACAGCGCTCTCCATATTTGCACCTCGCCGTATAGGGCCTGCAGCGAGTTTTTGCTTCAGAGTCACTTCATCTGAGATGGCAGCAATTAGGGCGGCCAACCCTCAGCATGCCACCCGTGCTACAGCACATCTTTTATCTCCCCCCGAGCCAGTTAGCATAAGAACGATGGAAATCCAGGTGCAGCGTGCAGACAAGACCAATCTCTCAGCCACATGCCTCACCCACGCTGATCTCTGCATATTTTAATATGAGCCAGAACTGTCTTATATTCACTTAATGTTACATAAAAATAAAGCTTTATTAATACCAAAGCTGAGGGCAGACGCTTAACCAGATTACTTGCCTATTCAAGGTGACCTGGACTCCTCAGGCCAGAAGCAAGGACACTATGGAAAGTAAAATGGATGGCCGCAGTCTATAAGAGCAAACGTCACCCACAAACGGCTCTTAATGGCAACAGTACTAAATCAAACAAGCTTCAAAAATAGCTTCTACACATCTCCCCATACTTAGCACAAAACCAGAACACACTAGTGTGCCTCTGCACACCTTTGTAAACATAAATGTTTGGAACAACTTGGCAAATCAGGTTTAATTCAACCGAATCTTTTCATTACGAATGCGAAAAGCATGTGAAATTAGAGGGATTCAGCAGCACAGCATTACATTTTTAAATCCACTGCTTAAGAACTCAGTTCAGAGAGACTGGATCATTCTGTCTTTTTTGTGCTCAGTTATCACTCAAAATATGCAAAACGCGTGTGTGTAAGTTCATTAGCATAAAATTAATTACAGGTGTGCATTGCATAACATCCTTTCAGAAAAAAAAATCCTATTTGCATTCTAATAAAGTAAGGTATTTTTTATTAATATATACCATAGCTTTGCTAAAACAATCAAATCTAATATTGACCTAAAACATTTGCACAGTACTGCATGTCTGTATTCTGATAAGGATATTATTCTTATTATTAGGGTAATTAACCTGCTTAACTTATATATTACCTGGTCAGATACATTAAGTGTTGTAGTCCAGCAGTTGTCATGACACGCAACAGCGCAGCCTCTGATTCAGAAATCAGTGCAGTATCTTATCAGTCGATACCAGTACACTACTTTATCTCATAGACTAGAGCATTACAGAAGTGTGGTACATATTATGGTGTTCGAACAACATTCCGATCGAATTATGTGCAGTTTCACAGAACGTTTTATGGATGTTAAGTGACACATACCTGTACTCTTATTAGAACTTTCTGAAAAATATTCATGGTCATAGGTAATAAGAAATGTTCCACAATTTCAGATATTGTGTTCAGATTAGCTTACACAGAGTGACATCTGGATATGCAGGTCACACATTTATGTATGATGTATTATTAAATAATTGTTGTAGGACTTTTATTGGGGAACATTATCTTCCTGTAGCAATAATCAAAAAATAATAATTCCTACAAGTACTTTCAACACATGCACAGTGAAAATTCATAACCCTATATATCCACATGGGGCAGTCCCAACATGGATAGAAGTCTTCTATGGATAATCGAATGGGCAAAACTAAAAACACAGATTATTAAAGTAAAGACTTATATTTAGTCCCTCCATTACACATGAGCTGTACAACACTAAAGGTAGTATGGTGATCTGAACATAAAGTCTAAAGAGCATGAACCCTGTGTTGGCCAGCCAGCCAAATGCAGAAGCAGCGAAGCTCAGAGAAAAGACATAAAAGTGCACCTACCTGCTTCACCAGGCACAACGTTTTCCGCTCACATCCACATAAATCACATTTTACCACGTGGGAGAGTGTTTATGTTGGACTCTAGTGTTGAGGAAAAGGCAGCGAGGTGTAGCATGCAGTGGTGAGTGATTAGTGAACTGCAGGGTCAGTGCCGGTGACTTACCTCGACCAGACCTCGCTTTTCAACATGGCAGTTAATTATGGCAAAGTTAAAAAAAAATAAAAAAAATAAACAGCAATGCTTAATCTACTTCAGGTCCGTGTAAAGACATTTGGCACAAGTAGACAAAAAGCCTACAAAAGCCCAAACATAAATGGTGCTCTTACCTGTGAGACGACATCACAAACAGTGACGCAAATTTAAATAAGGTGTCCATTAATAACATACTACTACTCAAATGTAAGATGTATGATTGCACTAAAATCACATCTTAGTATGACAACTATACAGTCAATAACTGGCTATGTGCGCCTACCAAAGTCTTCCTGTGGAAAAATTTGGGGTATACCCTTGGGCCCCCTATATGGTCTTGGCCTTCATGTTATAATTTCTACCCTTTCATCTTTCACAGAGTCTCAATCATAACAGTAATATTCTGTGTATATTTGGGAGCAGTATATAATAATAGTATTATTAATAGTAACAACAACAATACCTGGGCACTGATGTGATACCGCAATCTAACATGTTACTGTAAATACATGGAATATTCAATCAAGTGTTGGTGATGCCTTCTGGCCAGGCCAGGTGTCACGGAGACAGGATTGGCCGGGTGGAAGATCATCATCTGGCATTGCAACATCAGCCATTGCTCAGCCCTGCAATGGACTGGCATTCAGTTTATAGCCAAAGCATCATTGGAGACATGTGGATTCAAGTGTCGGGACATGATTGTCCAGGTGAGGAATCGTTCCCTGGTGCTTCAGCAACCCTTACTCAGGTGTTCTATTAGACTATTCTATTATGTCTGCACTCTGTGTTCACTATGGATAGGAGCTGGGGCTCCGGGTCCCACTGAGCAGAATGTGGTTATAAAATGTTATTTTCTAAATTATCATTATTATACATATACTATATTTGGAAATATGCTTTATTTACTACATAATAATTGCAAGTGTATCTTCTAGAGCTTTAGTCATGTTTTCTATGATGTTTTAAATAGTCCTAACCCCAGCATGAGTGATCATCCATTTTGGCCATAAACATTTCCACAACAGTTCACACCTACCTTCGAGCCCACTGGGCATACTGTCAGGACATCACACATCACAAAATCAATCAACAAAAAGTGTATATGTATGTGTAAAACCACAAATATGAAAATATACATGAACAGCTTAATGCAAGAGCTGGTTATATTATATAGTATTAAAAAGATAGAATGGGGAAGAAAAACATTATGTACCTTTACTTTTACCTAGGACATTGACATAACGGTTCCATGTAGAGAAATTCCAGAGAGATACAGGGGGGGATACAAAGGAGAGGAAAGACTGTAAGAGTCATGAACTTGTGTACGATTCCGAAAAAAAAGGAAATGAAAGGGTAACATTTGATCTAGCTCCATGCATTAAAGATACAGGACAGGAGGCAGGCAGAGGGCATGGGAACATCCTGATGAGGAGCATGCCAAGACAAGTAGGCATGAGAGAAGGGGAGAGGGAGAGAGAGAGGGAGAGCATGAATACTGAGCAGAGAGCAAATGCTTTGCTATTTCAGATCACCAGGATGCGTGCTAGCACATTTACAAAGAACAAACAAACCCTTGAGAGATGTCCTTCAATCTCCAGCCCAACCAACGCGTTCAAAGCATTTTCTTTTTCTACATGAAAATGAGTTTGGCAAGCAACAATGAAATAGCAATCAGTTGCGGATGAGTGACACAGAAAAATAAACTGAAAGCAGCAGCGTGATGGCTTTTGGAGAATTTCAAAGAAAGATGAAGGCAAATAAGCAAATTAATAAATAAACGAGGAAAAAAGACCAACCCATTCACTGACTCAGTGCCAAGGCAGAAAGAAAGCAGCTCCAGTAAATCCCTACCAGCAATGACTGGGTGTGAGGAGGAATCAGCACAAGGAGCAAGATAGGCAGAGGAGGAATGGAGGAGGAAGGAGGAAATGGCGGCAAAAAGGAGGGAATACAGGAATAAAACCCATACCTTGGTCGCCCATCATCAGGTGTGCAAGACCTTAAGGGAAGACAAGAGCACAGTCAGCACAGAGAACGGGATCATGGGAAGGTTTCTGTCACATTGACATACAGGCATCTTGTGAGTGCAGGATGCCTGTGGTGTGAGGCTCAGGGTGAGTCACACTTTGAGGAGGAGAGAGAGGGGAAGGAGGTGAGGAAGAGGTTTGGTGTGTGGGGACATCAAAGCATTGCAACCATTGGTTGTGAAAATGCTTTGCTTAATCTGTCACAGTAGGGTGAAATAATACTAGAAAGATATCGCTGTTGTCAAGGATCGAACATTTCATCAAATAAAATGATCAGGACACCAGAAAACATGTATATACAGATAGAAATGAGACCTAGAAAAGCCTATTACGAAGTATGCAGACTAATAAAACAGAACTATGATTTTTGGTGAATGATCTCAAATATGGAAGTGAAAACCTATTTCATCTTTTGACACGATTTGGTCCTAAATGCATCAAAGATTGAAAAACCTCTAAAGGAATGAATTACAATGAAGAATATATTTTACCTGTCTAGACACTAAACTGCATGTTTGGAGCATCAGTAGGGAATGTGAAATGTGATTTTTCTACCATCCCTGAAACAGACAATAGCCTTTTTTTGAAAATTGGCAGCTGTTTACTAGCTTTCTGTGTGCAGGTTCAATTGCATACATTAAGGGCGCATCTATGTGATGTGGAAAAAGCCTAAAAATACAGAGGTAGGAAACCGATATGAGGATATGATGCAGAGTTTGGCATTTGAAATGATTTTCTATCATTAAAATTCTAACTGTCGAAACACGATAGGACAGTGGTGAAACCCTGGGCATTTTAGTAAACACCAACATTAAGCAATGGCTATAAAGCATACAATGGAAGGAATGGTTATGCCTTTTACCTTTGCTGTACACCTCCTAAACAAAAACCAAAGATGATTCGAGTCCCAAAACAGACAAAGTTGGATTCACTTACCGTCTCACATTGATTAAAACACATACTGTGTGTTTCTGGAGGAAGGATTTGAGATATGGAAATAGAGATATGACAAAGAGGGCTAATGAGGAAAAAAACAGAAGGGATTAGGTGTACCCACCTCCCACGTAGACCTCTTCTGGAGGGTCGGCCGAGGCGTGGAGAGAAAGAGGAAGACATTGATTAAGAGGCATGCAGGCTAGAAGGTGGCCCAACCTTGAGGACTACCGCAGCTACATGCGTCTTATCATCTTGTGCAAATGTCTGAGCCAAAACAAATGTTGCTATGGGGACTAAATCTAGACGATTCGTTTTCCTTCACCCTTTTTCCAGCTCTGAATTCACTAAAGTATTGAATTTGATCAACGTTCAACCAGGAAGACATCCATTTATTGTTCACTGCTCACCAAATTGGAGCTCGCTTTGAATACTCAGATGGCTTCCTGCTTATTTGTCTTTTTCACTATTCCCATACTTCCTTTCCACAGCAGCTGGGCTCCATCAGTGCCAGGGGTTTTGTCTTTGCTGCCATGTGCGCTTCAAGGCAGAATCCGTATCCCTTTCACGTCCACAAAGCTCCGGCAGACATGCAGCGTTTCACCAAATACTTCATTAATTCAAATTAAGAAATTTTAATTACAGACATTTTAAATGAAGGAGCTTTGGTAAGTCTTCCTGGTTGAAATTATTTTACAAAGTGAGTGTTTCTAATGCAAATATTCAAATTGTGACATTGTGACAGAGAGCATGCACAAACATGCAGACATTTAAATGCCTGGAAGCAAAATGAAAGTTATAAATGCGATTAACTCCTAATATTCTGGTGGGGATTAAATAAAATCTGTGACATCCTTTAAAAACTTTGATGAAAGTTAAAATTAAAGGAACCTAGTATAAGCAGTACTGTGGGTCAAAAAGCAATGCATTTCAATTATATCTCAGTTTTACAGTTTAGAGCATTAATAGAATAGAAGTGAGCCATGCAGTTGCTTAAAGGAAATGGGTCAGGTGATGCAGCATACTGGTCAGTTAATTCAGTAAGAATGAAATGTACAGTACCTGCATGCTGATGAATTACCCCATAAAGTCATCGTAAGAATAACTTCTATGTTTTCATTTGACTGAATTTGACACCTTTGCTTCTCTACACACAGAGTACGTTACCTTGAGAAAAGAGACCGTCACGCTTTCATTGAACCCTTTACATGAAGCGGCCTGTTTCTGGGCAGCCCCCGAGCCATCCAGATCTTCATAAAAATGGCCGTGTCTATTTTATACTGTCAAAGCATCCATGCCTACCTCTGCTGATTTGCATCTCACGGGGAATACCGACCCAGGACTTACCGGCGCAGTCTGCTCCTCTCGACCAAATACAAATTGCATGCACCACAACTGGCACTAGAACAAAACTGCTGATGAATGAATGAATAAACAAGAACGTAAAACAGTGGCATAAACAATGACAAATAAACATCAAAAGCTGTTAGTGCTGCAGAGCGGGATGGCTTACGTTTTTTACAGACCTACTCCCTGCTGTGTCCTCTCCTGGCAGGTAATGAAATAATAATGGGCGTACCTTTGTAAGCTGCCAATTGAATAATCTTTAGGTAATGAATGAAACATGAGAATTTAAGGACAAAATTCGGCTACATGTGAGGGCTGACAAGCAATTAGATGGATGCTGCTGAGAAATATCAAACAGCCGTTCCTAACAGGGCAGCATTGATTTTATGCTCACATCCCCCCCTCAGTCTTTACCACTACCACCTAAGTGGGGCCATTATCTCTTTTACAGTATGTGCTGATAATGTACTGTATTTCACTAACCCTATTTGGACTTGTCTTTGTGGGCATGTGCGTGAGAGACCTCAGGTTCCTCTCTGAGCCCGTCTGTCAGGGCTGCTGTTGTGTTTACACTGGGTTGACTGACATATCAGGATCATGTATCCTCTCACTAGTGCTGCTGAGTCTAAACAGAGTCAGAGAAGTGCAGGCTCTCATCACTGATGCCTTGTTTTGAGTGCTGTCTGAGTACAGTGCTCTGATTTTGGGCTAGAGTATGACACACTTACGGTACTCTCACAATGCCGGGTCTGAGTTGGCATGGACCAAGCTCTGAAAGGTGTAGCATTTGCAACTTCAGCTTTGTGTTTATATAACTCTATGTAACCTTGTGAGGAATATAACACTAAATGAGGCATTTTGCTGTTGACACGTAACCATATTGCTTTAGTGGTTGAACTCAAGTCAAGAGCAGAATTGAACACATCTACAAAGGCATAAAGGACAGGGGCTGTGACACCTACAATTTTTCAGTGCAGGTACATTCGGGGTACACTCTTGTTCTGCTAGTGTTCTGCTAGTGCTACCACCGATCTAGCCTCAAGAACCCACAAGAAATAAATACACAGTCAATGAAAAGTGCTCTACCAACAGTTCATATACAATACTGTGAAATATTCTTAGGCCACCATTAAACTGGTTGTTTTAGCAATGGTATAATGACCACACAACATATTGTTGATACTTGGACACTAAAATTTATAACTGGGAATAGTGACTCCATAATACTATTTTCTGATCTTCATTACGGTCTTTGTGAGCTTTAGCATATCTTAAACTTTTGATCCTATTCCCCTGCTCAAAAAGTTTGGCTGCGACCAAAAAAACATTCCTGAGTGTAGATGGGTGAACTGCATTCCATTGAAGTTGCCAGATGTTGCCATTGCTCAAGTGTAAGGGGAGGTCACAGGAAATGGGTGCAACTGTAGCTGTTTTATTTGTTTTGTTTAACAGTTTTTAATATTGTGATACACATTTTTTGTAGCATTGTAATAAAGAAACTAAGAAATGATTATAGCGTATATGGCCATTATTCCAATAATAATAATATTCTAAATAGTGGTATATTTAATGTAATAGTGGCCTAAGATTTTTGCACAGTACTGTATATCACCTCTACAAAGTACCTCTGTAGGGCAATTGTGAGGCATTCCATCACACAAGGGCAAGGCTACCTTGTTTCCCTTCAGGATTTCCCAGTACATATCTCTGTTCCACCTCCTAGAAGGTCCTGTTTAATGCCCGTGCCTGTTCCCGTGCGTACGACCTTTCCATCAGTTGATGTCGGTTTTGGGTTAAGTCTGTTTGTCTGATGATTGTCCAATGTCAGGGTTGATTTCCAGGACATTCTTTTCATCTGTGTTTTATGCCTCACAAGGGGCTTCTACTACATGTTTCAGAGTCCTCTCCCAGTCTAGTTGGCTAGGCCTGTGGTAGTCCAGGCAGAGCGGAGTTTCCTCCTGACATTGTCTACACCATTTCACTTTAAAGGAACATCTATTCCAAAGCCCATTGCCAAAAAATGCCAAACATAATCAAGCAAAAGGCCTGTGTAGTTAATTATACTCCAGTGTTGCCCTGTCACTCCACTTTAATACAAGTACACTCCTCATCCTATGCTATTATGTTGTATATCTGCTCAAGCAAACAAGTAAGGACAATTTAATGAGTCTACCAAGTTTGTCAAAACATAATTATTACAATCAACAGATCTGAATTAGAAGACTAATTGAATGCCAGTCATTCTGAATGCCCTGACATTACAAATCTGCTGAAATATATAGCCAGCTTAAATCTTGTCACAGAGCTCACATCTGTCAGTGAACGTCCATAAAAACATTTGCACAATTTATGTCAGCTGGCTGGTCATGTTCATACTAAAATATTAAACAATATGTATAATATAACTACATAAAGAAATCTTTCATTAATCTAGCTACTCTGCTTAAAAATGGTGGCCTATTTATAGGAACAACCTCTCATTTTAGTATCATGCTGCTCTGTGCCAGGCTACTGCCTTCATTTGTGGTCAAGATAAAAAAAAAGAATATATCTGCAGCACCTACACACAAAACCATGTTGCAACCTCGTATTTAAGAATTTGTGTTGGGTTAATAAAAAGGTTTGCCATCAGTTAACACCTAACTGACTTCCCAAGAACAAGCAACTTGTGCAACCATATCTAGAAAGTAGCACCAGGTTAAATCCACCAGAGATGGAAAACAATAGTCCAAAACTGGTCTGAAATCAATACTTGTGTATGACTACTCCAACTACAAATAAACATAATTCAAGACTGTGGCATTGCAGTACAAGACTGACCACAGCACCCAACATAATCCACTCCATCTCCCACATACAGCTCTACATAGTGTGTTCTGTAATATCTTCATTGTGCATCAGAGAGCTTAGAGGGCTTAATCCATCTAAAAAGAGCTTTAGATCATACTGACATAAGATATCTCTTTCTGCATTACATCTGTCTATCTGACTCATCTACAGAGATTAAAGAGAGAAGATATTAAGAGGCCTATGAGGTTAATGGTTGACTACAAACACAGCACAGGTTTGTCAATTAGTATTCAGGAGCACTTTGAATGAGTATACTACAATTAATATATAATTAACATATTGCTGCTACAATAAAATATTAATGACTTAACAATTGAGCAAGTAATAAGTGCTTTTATTAAATTAGTAATAAGATTCACCTATCTACCTGTCCGTCTATCTGTATCTATCCAGCCACTGCTCCATTAAACGAACTCCTAAAATATTTAAATTCCTTGTATCTTTACACGTGCACAAGAGACCTCAAAAATAGGGCAGGAAGCCCTGAAATTTGACTTAACACCCATGTAAGCCTTTCTGATCTTAAAACTAACAGTGATATTTAAGCATGGCAGATATGAGCTTTAAGTGTCAATCTTGCGCCAGCACAAACTCTGCATGCCAATTCTCTACTCAACCAAACCCGCAACATGGCCCCTTCCAAAACAACACAGACTACACTTGCACAGGAAAGAAGTAACGTACTGCTGAGTGGTTGCTGAGATAAAACATGTCCTTACGTCTCTTAGGAGCTTAAAAATTAAACAGGATGTCTTCATAAATGCCCTAATAAAGCCCTTGGCCATGGCATCGCCAGCGGCACAACAATATTACAATATTTAAGCAGTGCCCAACAAGGGCCAATCCTGTTGGTGGCCTCTGATGGATGCCTTTGCACGAGACTGAAAGCCATCATTACTATTAGGAAGTAAAGACTCACATGGGTTACAAAGACTTGTTAACTAGACTCAAGGTCTTTATACACTCACCAGACGCATTATCAAGTTCACCTGTTCAACTGGTTAAGTCAACTGTAATGTAAAGATGTGGGGGATATTTTCTAGGCACTTTGGGCCCCCTAATTCATACTTAGCATTGTTTAAACATGAACATTGTTGCTGACCATCTACCCAACTCTGACCACAATGTATCATCTTCTACTTTCAGCAGGATAACACACCATGTCACAAAACTCAAATCATCTAAAGCTGATTTTTTAAACATGACAATGAGTTCACTGTACTCACAATGGTCACCATAGTCACCACATCTCAACCCAATAGAGCACCTTTGGGATGTGGTGGAACAGGAGATTTGCATCATGGCTGTGCAGCTGACAAATCTTCAATAAGTGTGTGATGTTATTATGTTAAACCAGATCAAAAAATCATAGGGAAATGTTCCCACAAGCTTTCTGAATCTCTCCCACAAAGAATGAAGGCAGTTCTGAAGGCAGACGGGGGGTTCAACCCAATACTAGCTAGGTGTACCTAATAAAGTGGATGGTGAGTGTATTATTCGTAATAGCAATAAGTCAAAATGTGGGGGACTCCAGCATTTGATATTATATATTAATAGCCACTTTACTACCATTAAAGGTATAACAATGACAACACAAACTAGATGCAATAAGAAGTTGCAATCGTCAAACCTGTTATTCTAACTTTTATCCTCCAAGCCTAATCTGTAATGAGGTATGACGTTAATATCCTGAGAGCTCTGGGTGCCCCATTAGCAAATGCATTTGCATTTCAATTAGATACCTTAAAACATGACTGAATATAAAAATAATAAAATAGCTGAAACTGAATCAACTCAGCATTACCGGTGATTAATTCATATGATCTGACTTGGTGCTGAGAGCTCACATTAGGAAGAATATCATTTTCATAGATTTCATATTCCTTTATGCACAGCCAAAAAAAAAAGATTCAAAAAAGCGATCTATTTAATGAGTCATAAAATTTGTCATAGATCCACTCTGAATGGGACTAGTGCTATGGTTCAACGTGCTTACATGTCATCCCACAGTCTGGGACTTCTATACGATTACTCTGACGCATCCAAATCCACCAGCACAGAAATATGACTGACATCCAACCTCTTGCTAAGCTGCTCGAGACCTCTCACTGTAACATCAAACTGTACTCAGACTGCAGCTACAGTCTGAATTCTGCATGACTAGTAGACATTTCATATGAAGGTTACACAATTTCTGGCACTGTGGTAAGCCTAAAAGGTAACCAACATTAGGAAATAAAGATTAACCAGCCAACCAGAGTCTTCTGTTCAGACTGACGGTTTAGATCTGACCTGCTCTATTTACCTGGCAAGTTACATATAACATTTTTACTACTCACTTTGTTGTATCTTCATATATCTGAAGTTGTCCTTTGATGTACCAGCAATTCTTAGGATTTATGGCCACTAAAAGATCTTTCCCCTACAAAGTAGCTGCTTGATGTTATATTAACTAACAACCTGAAGGTAAATGACCAAATAAAATATGCTTTGGCGAGTCTTTCTTTATCACTGTGTAATTAAAAGCCTTTTGTAGAAATGCTGCGACGATAAATTTGCTAGCCTCCGCTGTGTGTTGCTCTAAATGATGGCCTATAGATCTGATCTAGTCACGTGATGTAATATGATCCACGGCCACAGGGAAGGCCTGAAACAAACATGATGTAGCATGCATGTCTTTCCAAGGTACTGGTGCAAATGTATTAAAAATCAAATTCAAGAAAGAAAAAAAGTTATGTTTGGGGAAACTAAAGCTAGCTCAACAATATAACAATGGCTCTTACCTTCACTGCAGTCTTTTCCCTGGAATCCTGTTTCGGAACAGTCACAGATGGGCTCGTCATTGACGATGCTGCACACTCCTCCGTTTTGGCAAACGTGGTCAGCTTCACAAATGTCGCTGTTGATCCCATCACTAGAGATAACCACTGGCTCAGAACCGTTCACCTTCAAATTGGTTAACCATCCTTTGTATGGAACCTGGTCTTTGATGGAGGCCGAGGTAAGTCGCAGGGCTACAGTTCGCAGTTCGGGAGGTAAACCCCCTAAGTATAAGTTACTGAAAACTGTCATGTCCCTACGTTTAGATTCCACTTCCACCCACTTGATTTCTTCGTCCACGATTAACGTGGTGTTTTTGAAACTCCGGCGCACGATCACCGAATGCCAGCGGCTGTCGTTGACGGCAGTGTCGGACAGTACGGTAGCTGGCTTGGCGCAGAAGATGGAGAAACGTAAACTGAGTCGACCGTTGTGGAGGAGAAGCTCCAGGAAGTCGCAGAATCCCTCGTCGTCGAAGTACACTAAAAGTCCATGGGCGCTTTTCGTTTTCATATTGAAGCTCATCTCACTTTCACAGCAGGCGTTCCACATCGGGAACCTTGCCCATTGGCCCTCGGCACCAGTGAACTCCATGCTAGCCCCTATGTCAACCAGGCAACAAACCAATAGGCTTATCCAAATCAAATGCACACTGTTGCGGGCGGTGAAGCTCATGGTGAATTCAAAAAAGCAATTGAGACTAATCTAAATAAGGATAAATTATTGGGTTTGCTCTTCCAGTCTTAAAACACAAACAAATTCCCTTTGACAGCTAAAGATTTGGAGTTTTCCTCTATTCATTGTTCTCGGCGCAAGAAAGAGGAAGGCCGCTGTTGTGGCCTAATCCTTGTCAAGGCAGATGATATACAGCTCAAATTATGGTAAGCATCAATTAATCTACTGGAAAGTCACAGTTTCTCCAAGGTTAATTAAATCCCCTTCAGTACAAGTTACATGGGCTACAGTGGGGCGTTTCTGTCAAGGTATCCATCACACAGAGTCAAGCACTGACAGAGAACTCTCGACTTAATTAAGCTGTCATTGGTCATAATATTATGTTAATTGGGAGTCACTGTATTTGCCAAGTGCCACCTAAGGAAAGGGATACAAAAAACTTCTCAATTTGAGGTTAATTGGCAGGCCCCTGTAGGGCCTTCAGTGCTCACACCCTCTCTAATCACATCCACTTTGACATAATGATCCATGATCTGAAAGGAATAAGAAACAAGGGTTTTAATTTCTAACAAAGAAAAACTATTAACAGAAATGAATCCGCATGCACAAAGCAACCCTTACAGTTAAACCACAGAGACTTAAAGCAGCTACGGTGACTAACTCAAAACGTGTTAGAGCACTAGTTGTGGAAACCAAAGTTACTAAGCAACATCTCTACTGCTATGGCGACAGAATGCAGCGTTTGACCAAGAAATGTCAATTAAAGAAGCAACACGCACACACACTGCTTTTTTAAATCTGGTGATAAGTTGATCTCAAATGAAGAATTTTATGATGCCAATAGGACTGGATACTGTAAAGTACAAACAGTACCCATGTTTTGGTTTTTGACTTTGACGCCATGCAGGATGACGAATGTCTAGCTGAGTTTTGGGTGAGATCAGGACATTTCCCAGGGGGACTGCTCTTCTTTCTTGGAAAAAGAGTAGTTCCCGCGAGTATAATAATTTTAAATGTAATTATAATTCTAAATATACTGCCTGCAAAAAATGTTTTATAATACATGTGTACAAATCCATTTTTATAATATATAGTGTTATGCAATATAACATAACTTGCTAATATAAAATAACTAAATACCCAAACACACATGCAGGCTCTGTGATAAGACCAGTTCCACACTTAATGACTATAGTGTTAATTCATATTAAAACCATCTTTAATGATGCTTCTCAATCACGATTCTTTTGTGAGATTACGGCATTATCAATGAAAAAAAAAATTATGCCTATAGTGTGCCATCTACAGGTCATTTTTTGTATTACTTGTTACTCATAACAAAACGTGTAGCCTACGGCTATACACATTTACTAGAACAGTACTTTTCATAGCACCTTTTGCATCCCTCTCAGGAATTGCCCCCAAAAAAGAAATGTAATATATGTCCTAATGGGATACTGCTAGATACCAGATGCTCTCGGGATTCCTAACAAATTAGTCTGAGAAGTATCACTGGAGGAATGGAATTATCAAAACCTCTTAAAAAGCAGGGTTTTTTTTAAATGTAATGCAGTCCAATTGAAATTTCTTAGCTTGAGAGTGCTTACTTAGTTTTCTAATAAAATATTATATAAAAGTAAAAAAAATACTGTGCGTATTTAACCTTCTGGTGTTGTTACGATCACCATTTGACAGTTGTTCAATATAAAAAGCAACATCAATGATTAATTACAATTACTTTACTTTTGGTAGGTTATACGGTCATAAGTGGCCAAAACATGTAGCTATGAGCTATTAATTATCATGTCTGCAGCATGGTCGGCCTTTTTTAATATTTGTAAATGCAAATTAGAAAATGGCTGTGGCTGAAAGGGATAATCGCTGATTTGAACAGGGAGTCAAAGAGGCCATCTGTGTGAAAAAGGAGTGCCCATCCCTAAACCGAGGAGGGGACCTCAGAGTACACCTCTCACCATCATACAGTAAGATGCTTGCAGGTATTCCACAATCCTATGTGAATAGCACGCGTCCATTGTAACTAATTGCTATGGTAATTTACATATGAAACAGATGGCCAGTCTCATTGTTATGCAATGGTGTCGGTAACATGTATTATGCAAATGTGCTATATATAAGCTTGGGGAAGTTTTCTAACTAGCTGAGACTGAAGACGTCTTAGATGACAACCTTGTATCTAGCTGAACTGATTCGAATTTCTGGGTTAGACACTCAAGTTTTTGGAAATATGTTGGAGCACTGTGGGAATTTTAGTGCCTGTAGTGAATTTAAAAGGCTTGTCCTATAGTTCTATACAGCAATCAGCTGACCTTTTTTGCTGTGATCGAGACTGTGGTAGCCTAGCGGTTAAGGCACTGGACTCTGGACCTGAAGGTCCTGGGTTCAAATCACACCTCTGCCAATGTGCCACAGTTGAGTCCTTAAGCAAGGCCCTTAATTTACCATTGCTTGAATTGTAAGATTGTATAAGTTGTAAGTAAAACATAAATGTATGCAGCACGTGACATGTCCTGTATCCTTGTGGGACTGTGATAACTTCGCGGTTAAAGCACTAGACTCTAGACCTGAAAGTCCTGGGTTCAAATCCCACCTCTGCCAAGCTGCCACAGTTGGGTCCTTAAGCAAGACCCTTAACCCACCATTGCTT
>JAUZSU010092491.1:0-20019 GCA_034780255.1 Parotocinclus maculicauda
ACAATTTGGGATAAGGCTGTAACGTAACAAAATGTGGAAAAAGTGAAGCGCTGTGAATACTTTCCGGATGCACTGTATGGAGGAACTTCTTGAAGGATAAAACAATTGATACCATTGATTGCAACCCCTTCGTTTGTCTGAACTAAATGCAGTAGAAGACCTCTGGGGCATTATGTTTTGGTCCATTCGACCCAACCAGGTTGTACTTCAGACTACAAACCAAACCATTGTTAAAAAAAAAAAGCTTTATAAATTTGACTGTCCAGGAGCTCAGTGATGCCCTGGTCTAGATCTGGGAGGAGATACCATAGGACAACATTCCATTGTCTCTTTGGGAGCATGTCTCGATGTTGTCAGGCATGCATACAAGCACGTGGAGGCCAATTAAACTACTGAGCACCATTTTGAGTTGCAATGTAATTTTAACTAAATGGACTAGCCTGCTACTTCATTTTTTTTCACATTGATTTTCGGAGTGTCTTTGAATTCTTCCCTCTGTAGAGTAATACTTTTCATTTTCATAAAATTTTGTAAGGTAACACAATACTTAACTCACAGTCCATATTTTCTCTTTACTTTATAACACTTTTCCAAATATAGTATTACAATTATTATTGTTATAGGAGACCAAAGGTCTGTCCAGTAAGACAAGACTTGGTAAGGAACCAACCCTGGACAGACCTATAAATAAATAATATAATTGTATAATAATAATAATTATTATTATTTTTAAAAGGACTTAAGCAGTCCAGTTATTTTTTGATGGCATGTCTGTATTATAGTAATGCTACTTGCACTACTGGTTGTATGCTAACTGCATTTCATGGATTTTGTACCTGTTCTCTGTACAATGGCAATAAAATTGCATCTAATCCAATCTAATCTAATCTAAAACTGTTAACAAAACCGGAAAGATGATATCTGTTAGTGTTTTATGGTCATATATGAAACATAGTCTTTAACAGAAAGCTAAAGTGCCATTACATATAAAATCCACACCCTGGTTTATGAGATAATATTTTTGATAACTTACTCTGGACGGAGTGAGATCAGGGTTCAACTGCCCCACCTGCCTATTTTAATTAAAAAAACTACATTCTTCATTAAGGGTTAGGCAGGCATAAGTATACTATTATGCTGAAGTAGCAGTAGCAATTAAAGCCTGAATGGCCTATTAAGCTAAAATAACACAAGTGCTTTCACTTAAATATTTTCCAACCAGAGGACAAATGTATGTTATTGCTGTAGAAATGGGCTCAGTCTAGTCTTTCTGTTTCCTTCCATATCTTTCCCCCTGTTGCTCTCGTTACACACAGAGTGACTCCTCTATGACACAGAGACCTGTCTCTGGCATCAAGCTATCATCAATCAGTTTGTATCTTTGCAAAATGCAACATGACTGTGTTCCTCCACCTTGACTGTGGTCATAAAAAGGTTTAGTAAGAAACAAGGCTTACACATCATCCCTTCAGAACAAGCACTTATTAAATACATTATACAGTATATACACCAATAATCCAAAATTTTACCATCCACAAACAGAACAGCATTAATTATCATGTTTCATATGTCCATGTTAAGGTCTGGGACAGTTGGTTTTAATAGCAGATGTTGTTACATGCATGAGAAATAAGCAAAGGTAAAGACTCAGGTGACAAGTGTAAAGAAGAAAACAGTTGTGCTTATTACAATTGGTACAATCTTACAAAGCACAATCCAAGCAATTGCAGGTTAAGGACCTTGCTCAACGACTCAACAGTGGCAGCATGCCAGAGCTAATGCTTGAACCCTGGACCTTCCTGTCTATAGTAAATTACTCTAATGTGCTACCACAGTCAGCAATTATCATTATAAAATGTGCTTTGTTCAGATGTTCAAAAATAAAGAAAGTAAATAAAACATTTACCAATTGATTAACTCATTTGTTTGCTAATGAACTATTTAATTAGCATTGTGCATGTTATTCCCATCAATCAGCATCCATTAAAAAAATAAACGTGGGTGCTCATGCACATATACTACTGTGCTTGGTATTTATCTAATTCGAAATGTAAAAGTACCAAATACAGTTTGGAATGATTGTGAGGCTAGCTTGTAAAATCAGTTCTTTAATGATTATGTGAATTATGACACAAATCATTTTGCTTCCACTGATTAATTATCTGGAATTTATGTTCTCGTCCAAAGACTGTGATTACCCATGTTCTTTTACTGTACCATTATATGTTGTAGAGTCTTTTTATTCGGCTGACTAAAGTGATGTTGAATTTAATCTGAAAAGGAATATAACAAGGCAGAATGTTTACCATTTCCACAGCAATCACTAAACTTTTACATGGGAAACTGCATGAATTGTACCTTTAGCAACGATCAAAGTTTTAAGCGCTTCTTCAGCTACACCTGCTTCTGCTTGTTTTGTGTGTAAACTCAGAAATTATTTTCTTCGCTAGGCTGCTGCCACACAGTATCATGCAGGTTTGTATGTTGGTATCAGTGAATTTATCAAGAGTATACGTACAAAAGTACAGTTTTGGAATGCAGTTCTCACCGCTCCATCTTTGGCCATTTGCACACTGTTGGTGATTCTAAAAGCTACTGGTGATCTTCTACAGAACAGCCATTGAGCCATCCTCACTTACTACATCTCAGTATGGTATTATGGCTGTACTGCAGACGGCAAGAAAGCTCTCCAGCGTGTCATCAAGATTGCGGAAAGGATCATGGGCACCCAGCTCCGTGGACTAGGGGAAGTTTGCAGGACCCGCTGCACCAGACGGGCCAAAGCTATTATCAGAAATAGTACACATCATGCACACTAGCTCTTTACCTCCATGTCTTCTGTGAGATGGTACAGAACACTGTACGCCTGAACAATAGTACTGAAAATACACTTCTTCCATCAACCTCTGATCAACCATTCAGATATTCAATATTTGCACAATACATTCAAAAATTGCAATCAAAAGTTACTTTATACATAGTACATTTATTTTATTTCGATATTTATTGGAATGGTCAATGGTGGTCAATATTTTTTTTACTGTTGTTGTTTATGTTATTGTATTATACAGCATTTGGAGGATGGCACCAACAAAAAAAATAATTGTATATGCAATGACAATAAATACATCTTTATCTTTAATAAAGAAATATTCAGCGCAGAAGACCTGAGGCAGCACCAAGAGCATCAGGGTCATTTGGATCTCTGACACTTACCCTCTGGTTTTGAGTGATGCTGCTTGTGATTAGGTGTCATGTCCTGAAAAGCCTGAAACCTGGTCCTCGCAATAACAATGTCTCCATGTCTCCGTACCTGTCCTTTACCTGACAATGCAGATCACTGAACCGCTTCAACTCACAGTGCAGTCGGAAGCCACCTTTAACTGTCCCTATGAAGTCTCCCTCCCACTTTACCCACTGACATGACAGTTGTTTGAAAATTAGCACCCTTGAGTCACTTTCCTGACATTCTACAAAGACATTTAGTCTTGTTGTGGAAAATAGCTCCCCTTGAAAATACCCATATGCCTAGTTGGTGTGAGAGATGTCATGTCTTACTTGATTAAACATGCTCATATATTAGGATCTCATGAAGTGTGTTTTATTAATTTTCTTTAATTAAAGACCTTTTGAAGTGTTTTCATTTCACTAATTTTCTTATCCGCTTAATCCTGGTCTGGGTCATGGGAAAGCTGGCGCCTGACCAAACCAACCCTAGTTAGGGTGGCACTCTATTGTAGAGCACATACATTAACAAACTAAGGGCAATTTAGAAACATCAATTAACCTAACAGGCATGACTTTGGAATATGGGCGAAAACCGGAGTACCAGGAGTAAACCTACGCTGACATGCAAACTCCACACAGGTGCAGTCCAAGGTTGGGATAGACAATCCTATACACCGTGCCACATGTATTTTTTGTTATTTATTCTAACTATCTTATTCTTATTTATTGGAGCTCTACAGGAAGTTATTTCCCCCACATGGCTTGGTTTTGGCGCTGACATGCATTGTTAGCCATGAGACCATATAAAGACGACTGTGTGTCTTTCTTAATCATGTCAAATCCAACTGAATTTACTATAAATTAAAATTTCTTTTTGAAATTTCCTGAAATGTAACACTCTGATGGTATTTGAACTGTCCATCATTTTTGCAAACTAAAGATGAAGAAAACAGTTATGCTTTTTGGTACATTAAACTGTAAATAGTGTACATCGGTTGTCCACCATATTTTTGTGCACTGTAACAATGTATTGTACTATATAGGTATATAGGTAATTGATTTTACCACAGAATTCAGCTGGCTCTATGCCATGGCAGGCACCTTAAATAAAACACTAAATAGTTCATAGGGAGCGATTTCAGATGCACCATTAGTTTTTCCTTTTAAAATAAATTTGCAAAAATTTATACAATTCTGTTTCCCTTTCTCATTGTGGGGTATGGGCGGTAGATTGATTGGGAAAAACTTTTTCTTTAAAAAAAAAAATATTTTTTATTGTAGCAAAAGGCCACAACAAAACAAACTGTAATGATTTTCTGAATGCATTATTATATTATACAGCAAGTTTTCAGGTTGATGGCTTTACTTACATTTTTTACTTAGGTCTCTAGAAAAGGTTTATTCAATGGGTCTTCGTAGAAAATAAACCAAAAACATGACAGCCTTGCTGGTAACAGGTCTGTTTGATATATTAAACCTGTCCACAGGTGCAGCAGAAAGCCCGGAATTATGAATAGAACCATTTATTTCACACAGACCACGTGTTTATTATCTTTTTCAAGAGTCTTTTTTGTGTCTCTTTTCACAGTAGTAAAACCCAGGGTGGTGGTTACGGTTTAGCTTAATAAAGTTCACAGTAAAGGGATGTAGAACTATACATTAAATATTGCTTGAAACAGTAAAAAGGATTACCTGGAAATGAGCTGATCCACAAGAACATAAAGGACCATTTCCGCCTTAAATGTAGACTTCATTCCAGTTTGGAATGTACACTTAGCAGAAATTAAAAGACGTTTTTTTCTTTCAAATGGATATGGAGATTTATGTCAAGTGTTTCCACAATTTTAAATGCAAGATGAAACTGTGTACGCTTACAGTATATATATATATAAATTTTACCTGAAGTCTGAATTTACCAACAAACATACTGGCCATGCTGAGTTTAAAATGAGATAATTAGCTTTAGAGGCATGTGTTCTAGTCACAGCCCAGTTGCTGCCTGTGTAGATTTTGCATGTTCTTTCCATAATTCTGTGGGTTTGCTCTGTCATTCCAAAGACATGCGTCAGTTCAAGAATCTAAAGTGTCTTTGCGTATGTGTGTGCACATACTGTGATGGACTGGTGCCATATCCAGGGTTGGTCCCTGCATGCCCCATGTTCTGCCAGTTAGGTCCCGACCCCTCTGCGACATTAAATTTAATTAGTTGGCTATAGAATGAGAATGACTGAGCAAGTGAGTGATAGACTTGAGTGTTGAGTTATTCCCAATAAAATTTATTCTTCATTCTGTTTCGTAGGAGGTACATGTGTGAATATCACACTGTTCTTTTGGTTAAAAAGACATGTTTCAAAAGACATGTTTCAGTGATGCACACAGATGTCAGACACAAAGGCTTTGTATATTACAAGTGTTCGGGATTGTTTGCTGTGTTGGCAAGACTTACACTTTGATAATTTTTTTAGCTCACAGTTTTGGCTTAGTCTAGTATTCTGTCCTTTAAGCTACACCCTACCGATGTGAGACCCAGATGAGTCATGCATCTTTCATCAAACTGGTCCAGATCAAAAGGAAGACAAAGAAAACTGATGTCTGTCCACAAAACAAATACATACACTTCCCCACACTCACCCACACATAGCAGTTTAGTTCTTCGATCGATTTTTGAACATTTGCCTTATTGAAGTTAAACTCTCAACAGACTTCGGCTGTATTTAATATGATGAATAAGACAAATATGACATTTAGCAGGTTTAATATAGTGTATTGTATTCTAAAAGCAGTAGGAATATAAATGCCATAGGAGTCAGACAATTGACATAGAAAGCGGAGTTCAGCTGCAATTAACTCAAAAGACATAAACATCACCAAATTAAAAAACTACAACAGGTCAACAACAGACACTTCATTTAGTGCCATGCAGCACCATGGAAACATAACTGCTTAAGGCATAGAATAAGAAATAAGGCATAGAGGGGAATGTTGCTCTTTTGCTTTCTGCTATTCATATAGATTGGCAGCTAGAACGTTACTATAGATTCTGTCTGTAATATACTGACCAATCATTTTATTAGGTACGTCTCCTTGTTTTTACACTCACTGTCCATGTTACCAGTTACACTTACAACACAGAAGCAAATTGTAGTTCTAAAAGTCTGTGGTGTGCAGTCAGTTTGATTCTTCACATATTGTGTTAGTCCCCTTTAGTCTGTTCTGTAGGGTACCCCCACAGGACCACCACAGATCAGACTTAGATGGAAACTCATTTCATGAAGTTCCGGTTACAGTGTTTTTGTGCTGATGTTAATGCCAGAACAAATGTGAACCTCTGCAGTTACTGAGTCAGCAGAGTGACCCTGAGCTGTAAATTTACTTGGCCTTGCTACTTTGTGGCCGAGTTGCTGTCAATCCTAAATGCTTCCACTTTTCAAAAGTACTTCTGAGGAATATTCTGTGAGTGTTTTAATTGGGCAGAAACTGGTCCTGTAGAAATGGGTGACAGTAAATTTGTATGCCTGCACTGTATTTCAAGATGACAATTCTCTGCAAATATGACTGATTGGCATGCTGAACATTCTGGAGCAGTCACACATCTGCATTGGCCTGCAAAATCCCCAGATATGAATCGTCATGAAAATCGGTGGGACTGCCAGGGACAACAAGTAGGGCGTAGCAGCAAATTCTGAATCTTGTACACTCTCAATGTCAGTGGGCCCCTATCCATGCCAGTACACAAGGAACGTAAGCAAAAAAAAAAAACCTGGATTTTTATAAGCCCCTCTCCCTACTCGGGCCCTGGGTAGTCAGGTCCAATTTACCCCCCCATATACCTTTGAAAACCAAAGTTATCTGTTATTAACCATACAGCAAGTCTCCAGAATAACCATCATAAATTCAATTTCTGACTATATTTAAAATCATCAAAGTTTGTTATTGGGTACGGTTTTCAACTTGCAATAATTGCACCTCAATTAAACCTCATAAGCTACATTACTGCTTTTGTGAAAAATTATTTGCCCAGTAGGTTAAATTTAATTATACAGATGATGTTACATTTTGCTGATTGATAGTAAAGGATACATCTTTCCATGACTAATTTATAATAAAATCTAATATTACAAAATGTTCTCCATTTTAAGGGTTCTTAGATCTGCAAGCCTTAACTGATACAAGAGTGTTCAAATACAATAGTGCTGTGTTGAGGCACTGTGCTAAAGTGCCTAATTTCCCCCTCCATAATCACTTCAGAAGAGTAGCAGCACATTGTTGCTTTTGTGTTTGCAGGGTTTTTCACATTTTCTTCTTTTTAAATAAGGGACAACTTAACTTTTTTTAGAAGCATTTGTTTGATAAGAGATTTTATGCTCTATACACCACTGCTTTTACCGAGTACTGCATTCATCGGGTCTGTCTCAGTACCTAGCAAGTGCCCTTGCTGTCTACACAGAAAGGACATGTAAAGAGGTTTTTACATGACATCTTAAAACAGATTAGTAAACTTTAGCTATGATATCAACGATTGCTTATGACCTCTGTATGTGGCCAGCATACATTTACTGCAGCTGTTACAAACTACATATTCTACACTAGACACAGTAAAGGCAAATGTTGCTCTACTGTTAATGTTGACAATTTTACAAAAAAATGAACATGTACATACTCATATACATATCTAACACCTAAAACACAGAAAAAGATGCAATGTTACTAATTCATTTTATGTATTTTAAGTCTTGTGCATAATCATGTAAAATAAATTTTATATATAGAAGTGCACACTGTTGAAAAATATGTTTCAATTATTTACAAGTATTATTTAATGAATCATTTATAAGCTACTATATATTTAAATAACAAAGTATGTTTTAATTCTATAAGAAAAAAGGATAACCCAGAAACTGTGCCATGAATATACCTGTTACATGGCAAAATGTTTAGTTTTTAAAGCCACATGCTTTGACAACATTTTTTTTCTTGTGTAATTTGAAGGAATACACTGAAAAGAAAAGAAAACAAAAAAGCTCATCATCTGCTTTTACAAGTCTGCCCTTTTAAATATACCCTGTTTTACATAGTATTATTTGAAACCGAGCATCTGCATTGTGCAGTAAAAGGGTTGATAGAATTCAAGTGTAATATAGATGCACAGCTACTGTCAAAACTGTCATCTCAGTGATGGTTATAAGAGAAAAAATAGCAACCGCTGTATCAACAGACAGTAGAGCTGTGGACTCTTTATCGTTCCATTGCATTTTCTTCTATTCATGAATATGACGTCATCTCTTAATCAGTCTTATATGGTTTAATGTCAGAACAAAAATAGTTTGCTCATCATGAGTGGGTTCACTGCGAGACCATCTTTTTATCTGTGACACTTACTATAATTACATTTGATAGGCCATTGTTCTTGGGGATGCTTCAACAATTGTGGTCAAATCGAGGAATTATATATGCTTGTCGTAAGGTTTTTGTTTTCAATGAAAGAAAACACACACACACACACACACACACACACACACACACACACCTGACATTACATTAAGATTTGGCATTTGACATTACGGTTACTGTAGCTAATTCATGCTACACCTAACCCTAACCCTAGCCTTAGTAATGGAGATCCTTTGTCTATTTCTTTTTTTCAAAAGAAAGTTGCAGTTTCTGTAAAAAAAAAAAGAGTTTTCTTTATTTCATTATTATTTTCTTTTCTGTAATTTTATAAGAATAATTGCAAATGGGCCACAAAAGTACTAGTTATTATGTTGTTTAAATAATCATTATTTATTTTGCTAGTCTGTGAGTACTAAGAAGTAACAGATGAGTATTTCATAAGAAGTAACCCCTTGTTCCCTATTTGTGTAATAAGTAATTGCTATTCAGTAAGTTATTTGTTTAATATTATGCATACTGAAACTATCAGTTTAGTGTTTTTCCTATCCATACACACTGCATATGACAAAGCATAATTACTTTCCAAAGTCAATAGTGCATGTCTGGGATTTGAATACAGACAATGCACTAAGAACAAGATATCAGAAATAACCGTAAATACAAATGTACTATAGTTATATGCTATATAGTAATTTGAATGAATAATAAAAAGCAGAAGACATTTATGGTGGTATGTATTGCTTTACTGAGCTGGCTGTAATTACAACGAAATTAGGTAACAGAAAAAGGTGACGCAGTAGTGCACACTGACATATTGAGCAATGTGTCGTCAAGCTAAATGATCTTATTGTAGTGATTATCTCCCATTTAGTTCCAAATTCAAAATGAGTTTGCATTAGTTTTAAAATTATTATTCTTTTTTAAACAATATCAAATTATATTATTCAACAAGGGTGGCATGGTAGCACATTGGTTTCGCACTGTCGCTTCACAGTGCAAGAGATAAAGATTGTGTTAGGTTAACTAATTTAAATAGGTGAATCCAGAGCGGCGCTTCTAGTAGGAAGTTACAGCAGTCAAATGCCCTGCAGTTGGCATTTCTAGATACACATACTGACAAAAAGTCACAAAGAAGGACCTAGTGAAACTTAATATGTAGTGTTAACGTTGTAAGTCAAATGTTAATGTAAGTCATTACACTATTAGAACGAAAGGATATGTTTTGGGGGGAATACTATACTCTAGCAGACAGGTAGACAGGTTCTGGATTGTTTTCTGTGGGACATTTGCCACAGTATTAATGTTAATGATAATTTTGCAGCTGGGCCTGTAGATCTTCCATATTACTTCCATTTGTCACTCTGTAACAGTAATGAGAGCCCCTGTTGCTGTGAAGTACAGCATTGTCTAAAAGAAACTATTTTCTAAAAACTATAGATAATAAGAACTGTAACAAGGTTTGAAAAGGATTTGTAAATCATCGTATTCTGTTTTTATTAATGACAACATCCCAACTTCATTGGAATTAGGGTATAAATTCTGCTAGATAGATATATAGATAGATAGATAGATCGATAGATACTTTATTGATCCCAGAGGGAAATTCTTGCTATGACCATCATGTATAATGTTTGGGTGTAACACTGTCCAGGTAACAAAGTCTATGGATTGCTTATTCCAATTACCCATTAAGTCTTCAAACAGTTATTGGTTCTCAGCATGCATAATATCCTACAAGCTCCTTTATGTGTTACTCTGTAATTGCATACGATCATTAAAGTATATGTATCTTGCAGTAAAACAGGAAACAGGGAACTAAAATTATGTACTAACAAACTAGATAAGACAAGCATGTTAAAAAATGAAAACTTCAGTATAAGTTTAATACCAAATAAGAGCAGCAGTCACAGCGGGCCAGTTTTGCCTCCTGCAGAGAGCTGTCATGTCATATCCGAGCACATCTAAACAGGAAATTTATCTGTCAATACATTTAGTTATATCTGTTATCCTTCCTTAAGAAAAATATGACAAATAAACCTTCAAGTTAACAAATTTCTCAGAACTTGGCAAACGTGGAATAAAAATGGAAATATTAAAACATTTAATACTGGGCTATGACATTGGCCATGACTGCTGGTTTGCCTGCCATGCAGAGCATCGCAAATTCCATGTAAATGTTTAAAAACTCAAACAGGCTTGTTATTTTAGCAAGACTTTTGTCGGATACTATAAGGAAGTCAAAGACAATTTTGCCACTTGACATGCTTTACAACTTCCCACAGATTGAACTTACAATCACAATCTGCCAGCTCATTTAACAATTTTAGTGACCACGCACAGTATAAATAAACACCAGTTCAGTAGGACTAATATAAATGAATTCCTACTTTGTTTCTCTACTGGCAAGCAACAAAATTAACATTTTCCATGTTCATTCATTTCAGTCATTTCACTCTGAAAATATATGTTAAGTGAAATGTCGATAAAAAGATTTCGCTGTAACCTTGGCTTTTAAAGTACACATCAGGATATGGAGTAGACGTGCCCATGAAAGTCAATAGATACTGATTACCTGATTTAGTCTTTGGAATTGCCCTATTCAGTCCATAAAACGATGTTTAAAAGCCGAACCTAGTACTGAAATAGGATAAAGTGGTGCAAATTAAAGGGTGGGCTTCGATTTACCTGATTTACTACCTCAGAACATAAATTCTGTTCTGGAGATCTGGATGAGAATCCTCCAGAACACAGGCTGAAGTTAACATTAGCAGCTATGCTAGCGCACTGAGGTCACCAGTTGAGTGATAATAATAAGTTTAATTTATATAAAGCGCCTTTCTCAAACCCAAGGACGCTTTACAACAAGTATAACAAAGATAAACACAAATACACAAAATAAGATACACACAGTTAAAGATAAGGTTCAATGCAATCCATTACTCACTAAAATTCAGTGGTGCTACCCACTGAGCTGCCCTAGGATTTTCCAACACAATAAAAAATAAAATAAGCTTTGTGTTAATTATTTTGTTAGACTGTAGGTTAATGTAAGCATTAATGTGTGATAGGCTCTGCTATGATACAGCATAGGCTATATGAAACTCATCGGCCACCCTTCACTCACATCCATGTCTCTGTTTTATGCATCACTACCCCCTGATGTTGACCAATGCGATGGCACTATGTGGAATTAATAGGACAAACAGACAAGGACCACAACTGAACAGAGTGAGACAAGAACACAAACTGATATTTCCATGAAGGCAACTCGCATTTGCATCCAAGCGCTGTGGCTGAGCAACATAAAACCCCAGAGGTGGTTTGTACACCTTTGTCATGAAGTTAAAAGCCATTGTAAGGTTTCAATCCTGCTGACAAAAATGTCCTCCTGTGTTCACTCAACACTGAGCAGAACTGAGTTAATAAATCATTCCTGTATGATCCTACATTAAAGGTGAAATGTGGTTTGATATCAGAGCATAGAAACTCAAAGTACAATAGTGGACCGAAAAATGAACTGGTTTATCAGTACACCAACACATTTGAGAGTGCATAATAGCACTAAATGCTACAAGTGACATTAAAGCAATATTTGAAGCTTTGCTACACACAGTCACCTATAACAAATGAAGTTTCACTCTTGAAGTTTCCCTCGTTTTCTTTTCCAGTTAGATTTCCTTCTTCACATTTTCACATCTTCACGATTTTTTAAACAGCTCTATCTCTTCAGTTTCCTTTTCTAAATGTCCTGCTTACAAACCAGATGTCAGAGCATACTGTACTGTCTGCATCTCTACAAAGGCACAGCAGAGAAATTTGCCATTGTCTGGTCTTGTATACTCTCACAGATAGTTGCCAAAAACTATTTCTGATTAGTCTAGTTAGCAGTGGACACATTGGTTCCCCTTATATAGCAACTTATATTTTGAATTTGTGTTTACATAGAAAACCTATTTCAAAGGAGTGACAAGAAGTGGGGCTTTAATCAAGACTGATAACCTTTAAGGGCTGTTTTCATGCTTTCTCTAACTTGTTCAGCTCTGATGTACTGTTCCAGCCACACTTGCTCAAAGTGTTTCCTGATTTTTTTTTCACTTTGATGAGCTCTCCATCAATAAGGCAATGTTAGTGGATACAAGTGACTGCAGAAAATCATTGCATTAACGTTCATTAGCTTTCCGCTGAATTCTCTGAATGCTTGCTCCAGATTGTGTGCCTTCCTTGTGACAGTGACATTCTCATCCACATTATGTTATCCTCTGATAATACAAGGAGATCAGAAGCAGCTTTAAGCTTTTTAAAAAATATTCCAGTTATTTTCTGCAGTTTCAACCGCACAGAATGCTGTATTTTAAACCTCACTTGAGTTAGAATCTTCTGTTGGGTCAATTACAGAAGCAGAACAAACGATGGTGGGTTTTCTGAGTCTTAAACATTTCCTGGGTGATGTTGATATATGGCTATATGGCAATTGCACAATGAGAAACGTTGTGTTTCTTAAACTGTTTTGTTCTTAAACTGTTGTACTTTTTGCTCATGCAGTTGTTCACAAAGTGGTGACCCTCGCCCCATCCTTGCTTGTGAATGACTTAGCTTTTCGGAGATGCTCCCTTTACACCCAATCATGACACTCACCTGTGAAATGTACTAATCAGTGTTATGAGATGTGGTGGTTTTTATTAGGACCCAAGTATGTGGGATAAAC
The DNA here is from genome assembly GCA_034780255.1 of Parotocinclus maculicauda. NCBI lineage: Eukaryota > Metazoa > Chordata > Actinopteri > Siluriformes > Loricariidae > Parotocinclus > Parotocinclus maculicauda. Next base: position 13,325 of record JAUZSU010092491.1, read on the forward strand.
ATATCCCACGATGTATAATAATAATAGGGAAATAATATAGAACAACCGAAAAGGCTCCTAACATAATAAAACCAAAAGGATAAAGTGGCATGCCAAGGTTGCAGAGGGCGAGCGTGAGCTCTAACGCGCATGCAGCGCGGGGGGGTGAAAAATCGCGGAAGTGGCCAAAGCGCAAAAAGGCAAGCATATAAGGTCAGGGCACACTTGTAGCACGAGTGTGAATAACACGAAAATAAACTCAAATACGCGAGGAGCGCGAATGAAAATAGACCGTGAGGAGCGGCGAAGCGCCAGAGGGCGAGCGTAAGCTCAGAAATGAAGAAGCCAGACTGGGGCGTGTCCTATTCAGAACGAACACCCGGCTGGAGTGAGGTTAGGTAGGTGCCGACGACTGAAGAGCGTTAACTCAAAACGTGCGAGGAGTGCACAAGTACGGAATGGGAAAACCCTCAAAGTGCCCCTAACGAACTAAATACCACAGGGGTTACCCGCCCATCGGCACTAAAAGCCCCCGGAACTTTACCACTATCTCTAGGGAACGCGGAAGGGCGCCGGTGGTCAGACACGCGAACCGAACGGAGATGGAATCCTGTTGGAATAATGATGACCTGGCCCTGAACAGCGCTAACACCACGCCTTTATAGGACGTGAAGCAGCTGTTTTGGATCAGAACATAATTAAGATAATGGATATAAGGCGACCGGTGAGGACCACCGAACGCACCGGGGGAAGGTAGGAACCCTAACACTAAGGACCTTTGTATAATGGGAGACTGTAACGATAAACCCAGTAAACCCAAACTTTGTGAGCAGTTTAATTTAATACTATGACGATACTATTTGCATAATTCAAGCTAAGTTATTAGATTGGATGTCGTGTTTGTGGTGCAATTAATTTGAATGAATTTGTGTTTATGGGTGATACTTCAAATTAGGGGAACTAAAATGTATGCACAACATCATTACGATTTACAGTTTTTAACATTAGTACCAGATTTATTCCTCAATACTGTGCTATTGTGCCATGTATATATATATATATATATGTATCTGAACAATGTATTGTCATCCTCAACATTACTGTCATTACCGCAACAGAGCCAATGACCTGTTTGTCATAACTATTGTCATTACCGCAACTTACCACCCTCACCAATGAATTATTTTACTATACCTCCTGTCAAAGAAATATCAAATATTTCTATTTCATAGGCCAAGGTCAATTGTAGCCATCATTAAGCCATACTTTAAAGCCATGACTCCCAAACTGGGGACCTCAGGAGGTGCTCAACATCACAATTTGCATGTTAAATGAATTTGATTCAGCTAATGAAAAAAACTTTGTATAAAAAGGAGTGAAAATAATAAGTAAATAATGAAAACAAAACCTATAAAAGAAGTTCAAGTGAAAAGGGAAACAAAATTAAATACATTTTTGCCAATAAAGATTTGTTAAGAATCACTTTATCCATCTGGCTTGTGTTTGGGTGGTGTGGGGGTGATGCAGCTTTACTTAGATTGTAGGAGAGGCTCCAAAGATAAAATGTTGAGCACAGGTGTTTTAAAGAATGTCAATTTTATCTTGAAAAATTAAAACAAAGTACGGTAATTATGAATTTTAGCAGTATAGAATTTAGCTTAAGAATGTTCTTAAATATGAGGTTATGAAATGTTTAGCATTTTGGGAAACCCATTTCTGGTAAGTAGGTCCAGTACCTTAAGCACTGTATCATTACAGCCTCTAAATCCAAGCATCTCACTCACACTTTTGTAATTTTTTTCCAATTAGCTCTAATTGTCTTCTCTCAGTCCAACATGACGTTGATATAAACGTCTCCTGATAACTTTCTGCTAACAGAAAGTTAGGCTTACTCAACTTTCTTAGACTAAATAACAATATTCACTAATCACCTAATTAAGTAGAAATGCATTTCATAAGAAAAACAACATAACAACCCATAAAGCTTTAGTTCTTTACTGTTAAGCCTTAATATCTTTGTTGTCGAAGAGCAGAGCAGAGCAGAGCTGATTGGAGAAAGCTTCTAGAGCCTTGACATCAAAATTAGAACCACTGCTTATTAGTGAAGCCTCTCATTGCAAACTGCCGCTAATGTCCTCAGGCTTTGTAACTCCGAGTGCACTCACAACCCAGTAATCGCTACAGGCACTGTTCAATTAGACTTTAGCATGTCTGCAATAACACAACATATACAAAAGGGTTATGGTGTGCCTGCAGGCCAATACAAAATAACACAAGTACTGTGGGATTCGTGAAACACTGGGTTTGACGTCATTTCGAAACTGGTGAGGTGAAGTTAAAGCAGTTAAGTTAATGTGCTAGTCTCAAAGAACCTGAATAAAGAGATTTCAATCTGACACCAAGATCTGAGTGCTTAAAAGCTGGCCTGGGAAATCAAATGGGAAAATCAAAGCGTGATATTGCAGATACTTAATCATTCGAAATGAGATTCTCCCTTACAGAGAGCTGTTATTCACGGAAGCTGGTGTGTTGTTAATGGTTCGATTTTGCACCAGAGGAACTTTTTCTTGTCTTTTGTATTTGCACTGGAGGAACTGAGAACTATTGTTGTTCTTAAGGTCGTTAAATCTCGAAAATGATACGGAAAAGCAGTGCGCAAATTTGAAATACTGGACGCAATTTCTTTACCTTCTTTGAAAAAGCACGTATGATGTGATTAATACCATCATTAAACACTTTTTTGCCTTTGTAATTTTGTTTAACAAAGTTTGAAACTTGAACGTTTGAAGGGTGGCCTGGGTGGACCGTGGTTAAAGTCAGACAAATCAGGACTGCCCTGTCCCTGAGGGAGGAAGGTTATCAAACCCGAATGCTGCAATGGCCTTGATGGTGATTTATCACCATTCTTTGGTTTTACATATGGACTGTGGTAGCCTATTGGTTAAGGTACTGGACTATGGACCAAAAGGTTTAGGGTGCAAATCCCATCTCTTCCAAGCTGCCACTGTTGGGTTCTTGAGCAAGACCCCAAACCTGCAACTGCTCTGGATAAGCGTGTCTGCTAAATGATGTTAATGTCAATTCTGCAGAATAAACAAACAAATAAAAAACATTTTAGGACATTAACCATAATTATCAAGATTAGGATTATGGTGGCTTTGGAATGTGGAATTTAGAGTGCACAGGAGATCAAACACCCTGAACAGCGCACAGCCATATTGTATTGTTTGTTCTTTGTTGCCAAGGTCATTGTAGGCCCAGCACTTCTGCAAGTCTCCTATATTTTTGCCCCACCCTCATGCTTTTTCCCCAACACTTTTCAAACAAATCACTTTCAATGCTTCCTCTTGAGATCTTCAAAGGTCTAACACTTCACAAATCCAAAATGTTTAAGCACAGACTCAACCGTTTGTGCCTAACGATATGTGTTCTTTATTCCACTGTTTCATTTCGTATCAAACTGCTGCATCTGTCTGTCCTGTCAGATACCGGTTATTGCTCCACACACGCACACATTTTTTCATTTAGTCCCATTGCCTTTTTCTTGCCGTCTTTTATTACCTTTGAGAAAATTGCCTTATGAGGTTCAGAGCAAAATTGAAAATTTGTCTTTGCATTATATGTTGCAGCTAGAACTGGAGAAGGTTGAGACTCCAATTGCTTTACAGAGATTGTTCAGATCAGTCTGACAGAAGCAGATTCAGTGTGCACAGTACGAGAAAGATGAAGGACTAACTGGTTGTTTGTATGATTTTGATGGAGTTTATGAAATGGCACTTACTGGGTGGAATGGCTCAGATATGTAAAATATACTGCTCACACAAATTAGGAAATACTTAAAATGAAATCTTCCATAATGAAATATAACCTAATTTTTGTTAGCAGTGTATATAATGAATGATAACGAAAAGGTAATTACAAACATTTTTTTCCATTTTCTCCTTTTTGTTCTTATATGATAATTTTTTTTTTTTATCTGGACTCAGTCTCATCTCAGACTCTAGTCTTGACTACAACATAATGAATATTATTGCTAATTAATGCCATACCTACCCCCAAACTTAACCTCAGGGACCTAATGAAGATCTTTTTATGCTAACTACAACTAGTGCAGAGTGCAGCAGCTCGAGTTCTAACTAGAACTAAGAAATTTGATCATATCAGTCCTGTTCTGTCATCTCTACACTGGTTACCAGTTAAATTCAGCATTGATTATAAAATACCTATTGTACCATATAAAGCTCTACAAGGTCTGACCCCACATTATCTGAGTGAAGTGTCTTAGTGCCTTGCAATGCCTCTGTAACATGATTGACCAATGTCTACAGTAGTGTGTTAACATAACCTCTGTTGTGAATATAGCTATTAATGCTAATGTGATTTTAAATAAAACTAATCATTTAAAACATCAAATGTACAGATGTTGATGTTGATTTAAAGCAAATAATCCAGTCCAAAACCACACAAGTAAAGTACCATACCAAAAAAATAGTGTAATCGTTTTAAGTGTGCTAATTTAAGTTGCTATGTATGTATGATAGTGTGGCAGGATGAGATTTAGGATGGAACCCTACCAATAGTTTTCGCTGGGAATGAGGACGACATTACGCTGATTAAACATATGGGGGCGCTACTTACAAATAACAAGGAGCAGTTTGGCTCGTGAAGGTTTCTCTTGACTTTTCTCCCTCACGCGGAAGTGCATATAGTCCCGTATCCCGCTATAGAACACGTGACTGCACGCGCCGACATGATAGAAATCAAACCAGCATTTACTGTAGATTTCTGTTAGAACTGCGTTTATTTTCATTAGCGCGTTACATTGATTCAACTGAATTCATTTCAAGCTTTCACAGCACTTTAAATGAGGAAAACGCACACGCATATACATGGTCGAGTTCTTCAAACAGATAAAGTTAAACCATCATGGATCAAGGTAAGGAATTTAAATAAATCGCAAACTATTTTAACGGCTTTTAATTATAGCACTGGAGCATCTGGAATCTGTCGGTAAAACTTTTATTTTATTTAAATGTTGAACTCTGAGTGACTGGTGATGTATTGCGATGTAATGTGTATGTTTTCTTTTTTGTATAATTATAGTTTCACTCACCCATTCATCCATTTACCTATCCATTTACCTATCCATCCATCCACCTATCCATCCATCCACTCATCCATCCACTCATCCATCCACTCATCCATCCACTCATCTGTCCCTTCATCTGTCCCTTCATCCGTCCACCCATCTATTCACCTATCCATCCATTCATTCATTCATCCATCACTTCATCCACACCCATCCATTCATTCATCCACTTATCCATTCATCCACCCATCCATCCATTCATCCACCCATCCATCCATTCATCCACCCATCCATTCGAATTATGACAATTCAATTAAAACATTATCTTTACCAATACGAAATAATGATTGGCTGGGAAATAAACTTTAGTTAAGCAAAAAAGATTAAAATCGCATCTTTAGGTATCACCCAAAAATTAGGTAATTTTTCCTGTGTACAAGTACCTGATTGCATTTAAACACCAATTCAAAAGAGTATAGATTCACCGATCACTTAATTAGGAATGCCACCTTGTTTACAAGGTTCCACTTACCATATACACTGCTCAAGAATTAGGGAACATTTCAAAATAAATATGAAGCAATTAATATTTTTTTATTAAACAAGAACATCAAGGCAAGCAAATGATTAGTCAAAGAAAGTTGTACCATAATGCAAATGATATGCAAAAACAAGTTTTCTTTAATTGATGAAAATGCACTATATAAAAGGCTGAAAGTACTCAATCACGATAATTGAGTTTGCATCTCATTTGCGTAATCAAACAACTTACTGAGTCTGAGACCACTATTGAAAATTGAAAGCATCTAAAGTTAATTATCTTATGTCCTCAGTATATTTATTTATTGACACACCTTATTAAAAATAAACACCACATGGTTATTGGAGGCTCTGATGGATGACCCAAAACACACCTCAAACCATGACAACTAAATATCGACTAAAGGAAATTAGAGTGCTGATTATCATGGACATTCCCCCACATTCAACTGACCTCTTCGTCACTGATCAGCAGATTTTGCCCAAATCTATGGATTGCAGCAAAAGTGGGAACTAAATTCTAATACATTTTAAAATCAATGTATTTTTAATATTTAAGTGTTCACTTAAATTGCTATGCTGAGTATATGGTGTGTAATTAAAAATGTTGTATCAAGTTTGTTAAAAATACAAAATAATGCATAATTTTAAATATAAAAATACTTTTAGTTTATTTTTCGCTAGTTGTCACTTCTATGCCACATGGTATGTAAAAGAGTTGTTAAACAAATAAAATGTTCTAAAACTCTTATAAGCTGCATCACAACATTTTAATCTCTTGATGTCATGTCTAAGGTGTCATGTTCTGAACAAACAAACTCTCACTGATGAATTAAAACATGAATGATTGATTGCTATCCCTTCTGGTTTAAAAATACTGGAGCTGTGATACAAGTTAAAGTAATGTTTATCCCAGCAAGCAGTACAGTGCCTCTGGTTGAGTATGTGGTTGAGTTTAGATTTATTTAAGGAGCATTGTCTCAAAGCAGCTTTACAATTTTATATTATCTTCTAATATCAAGGACCAATCCAAAATTGCAGAGCAAGGAAAAGCTATTGCTCTAAACTTTGGGAAAACCTTGAGAGA